>OX439137.1:26001298-26070623 GCA_949318235.1 Ecdyonurus torrentis | reverse complement strand
GCATTTATGCTGACGATATTGCAATTATTTGTAAAAACTTAGAAAAGATGCAAAGGCTCTTGGATAAAATTGCGGAATGGTATACTCTTAACGGTTTGAAAATAAATGCAAAAATTGTTAAATTTAAATATGCAAGAGCTGGCCGCCCAAAATTAAATCAGAATGAAGAATCATTGTATTGTAATGGTGAAAAATTAGAATTTGTAACGTCATATAAATTAAAAATCTCTCCAGTTGCTTCGTACGGCATTGAAATTTTCTGGTCATTTATGTCTATAACAGACTTCAAAAATCTAGAATCTGTTAAGTCTCGGTACTTAAAACGGATACTTTGCTTGTCAAAATTTACGTCGTCAAGGCTGGTTTACGAGCTAGCAGGGGAGGAGTTATTTGTAACGGAACTACAAGTGAAATTTAAATTGTTAAAAACAGATAATTACATTAAATTTGTTAAGGATAGACTAAGTAAAACTGAAGATATCAGCCTGGCCTTCTATAATACCCCTGCATTTAATATTAATAATATTAATGGGTGGAAAGGCCCAAACTGTACAGACAGGCATGTTTTTACCCGTTATGCGGTGCATGGTTTCCACCATGTAATCTGTCAAATTAAAGAATTTCACGAGTGTAATGATAAATGTGTATGTGTATTATGTAGTGGACTATGTACTAGGTACCACTTACTTCATTGTCCATCTCGGACCCTATCATTAAGTCAATATGCAAAAATGTAGACCTATATAAATATGTATATAAATATGTATAAGTACACCTTGGTGTTTAATAAATAAATAATAATATAAATATTTAAGGGTAACTTTTCAGCAATCAGCTAAATCTTTTGCTAAGCATGTCAAGGACAGATGTCAAAAGGCTATTTCTTCTTGTTACACAATTTCAAATCTTCAGTTATTATCAATTAAAACTGCAGTAAAATTATTTAATCTGAAAGTGTCTCCAGCTCCAGTAGCGTCATGCTCATATGGGATTAAAATTATTTGGCCATATTAATCACTTACTGACTTTACAAATCTGGAATCAGTAAAAGCTAATTTTCTTAAAAGAGCACTTTGTCTTTCTAAATTCACAAAAAGTAGATTAGTTTATGAACTAACGGGTGAGAATTTCTTATTTGTTCAAGAACTTCAAACCCAATTTAATTTGGCTTTAACGCCTGTGTTTGAGTCGTTTATCAAAAGAAGAGTTGATAAGTCTGAGGACATCAACCTGTCATTTTACAATACCCCAGCCTTTAATAAAGTTAACCGGAAAAATCCAAATTCTAAGGCACATTTTTACTAGATTTGCAGTGCACGGTTTTCATCATAAAATTTGCTTAACTAAAGAGTAACACGAGTGTGGTACTTCATGTAAATGTAAATTTTGTGGTGAACCATATATGCATATGTGATCAATATCATTTGTTGAAATGTACTAATCGTAGAATTAGTCTAACAGCTTATGCTCAAGAGTAATGTTTATGTACGTATGCAATTAATGGTTATGTATTTTTGTAAATTTTAAGTTATATGTTGTACACCATGTGTGTTTATTGAATAAAATTAATTAATTAACTACTATAAATTAACTTTGCGGAGCAAGACATAAGAAATTTTAAATAAAAATTAAGTGTTGGGAAATCAAATTGCAATGCACGTGTACACCAGCTCGTCTATAGGATAAAGTTTAATTTAAAGATATACAGTACACGTGCCAGTTAGAAGCGTTAAACAAATTCCAATTAATTATTTTTCCCATTTAGCCTTGATAATGATTGCATAAGGTGACTTTTCCGAAAGGTCATTTGGTAAAAATCAGATGTTCAATTTTTATCTATAAAGTACAGAAAATTCAAATGAAAAAAAGAAAATCTTATCAGATAGGGCTTAAAATGAGTGGTGAAACTATAAGAAAAATATAAGATAATTTACATAAAATAAAAATTACAAAATAATAGTAATTATTATATAATAATACTGCCACGCCCACTGCGACTTTTGTAAATCGTTCAATCCTCTCCTTTGCAGAGTATAGAACCAGTACATGATAGGAAAATAATATGTCAATATATGAACTTAAAGAAAATCTATAGTTACAAATTTGTTTATCAATCAATTTATTTGTATATACAGACAGTACAGTACATTTTGAATTCAATCTTTGTTTGTTTGTTTGTTTGTTTGTTAGTTAATTTTAGCAATTTAATGCTATTTTATTAACACTTCATTAACACTGATTTATTTTGATGTTACACTTCACTTTCAATCATAGGGTATATAGTTTATAATAATGTAGGTTTATTATCTTATTTTAATTTTAAATATCACTGCATTTAAGTTTATTGAATACTTGTTTTTTGAAATTTTTAACGTTTAATTCTTTGTCAACTTGATTGAGTTTGTTATATAATTTTATGCCATTAACAAATAAAGACTTTTGGCTTGATTTGTTGGATTGAGAAAACATGTGGAATTCTTTTGCTTGTCTAGTATCATGTTTATGAATTTCATTATTTTTTTTATAGTAGTTACTAAAGATGTCGTCTTTCATTGAAGTGATTTTATGAATGAAACACAGTACTTTAAATTCAATTTTTTGTTTGACACTTAACCAGTTTAATTTCTTAAGCATATCATTTTTCTTAGTATACCAATCACATTTCAGAATAATTCTCATAGCTTTATTTTGTAATTTCTCTAGTTTATCAATATCTCTGACATTTGCATCCAGAAATATCGATGAACAATATTCATAGTGAGGAGCTATTATTGTGTTAAAAATTATTTCTTTTGTCCATTTTGTTAAGTATTTGCTAATTCTTCCTAAGTAGTTTGTTTTTTTAGAAATTTTATTTGCTGTATACAATATATGTTCAGTAAAGGTTAATAGGTAATCAATTATGATTCCAAGATATTTTACAGATTCACTGAATTCCAATTCAGTGTAATCCAAAATCACCTTGCGATTATTATTTGCCAAGATATTATCTCTTTTTGTTTTTGAATTTACAATAAGCATTGCCATTGACTTTGATGCATTAAGTTTAAGTTTATTATTACAGAACCATTTAGATATGATAGATAGATCATTATTAAGTTTAGTGAGAGTTTCCGTAAAGTCATCTCCCTCAATACATACTAGCGTGTCGTCTGCAAAAAGATTCACATCCACATGTATTACATTTGAAGCTAGGTCATTCATGTAAATGATAAAAAGCAGGGGCCCTAATACAGACCCCTGAGGGACCCCAATTTCACAAGGAATCTCCTTTGATTTATTTCCATTTACTTGGACTATTTGGGTTCTACCAGATAAATAATCGTTAATCCAGTTTAATACGGTCCCGTTTACCCTATAGCATTGAAGTTTATTTAATAACATTTCTCTATTTATTGTTTCAAATGCTCTTTTCAAATCCAGCATGACAGTTATAATAAACTTGTTGTTATTTATAGAAGCTCTCCATTTAGTAAGCAGTAGTTGAATTGCTGATTCCGTTGAACGTTTCTTACGAAAGCCAAATTGGTTTTCATAAAGAAGTCCATTTATCTCAAAGAAATTCATCAACTGCCTATGTACTGCAATTTCAAGAATTTTTTCATAGATTGGTAACATATTAATAGGACGTAAGTCTTGAGGTAGCTTAGGAGACGTTATTTTAGGTATGGGGATAATTGTTGACTTTTTCCAGTTTTTTGGAACAATACCAGTTTCTAAAGACAAATTTATAACTTGAAGTAAATTTACAGCCAAGGATGGATATATTTTTTTAAATATTATTGTGCTCATACCTTCACACATTGAATGCTTATTTTCAAGTTCATTTACTATTTTATTTAAGTCATCAATTTGAAGAGATTTGAATTTGTTTAATCCTGGTAAATCCTTAGGTACTTTGATATTATTTTTAGGGTCATAGTTACCATCAGTTTGTATAGATGATTCAATATCTTTAATACTTTTAATTAGGAATTCATTATATTTGTCGACATAATGTATAGTATTTGAGTCATTATTTTCAAATTTAATGTCTTCCAAGACATTTGTTTTGGTAGTGCTATTTACATTTATTAGGTATTTAAGTGTTTTCCACATGGTTTTAGAATCATGCTTACTAGAATCAATTTGTTGTTTAAAGTATTCTGCTTTTAATTTCCTCAGAAGGTATGTTTTTTTATTTCTGCATTTTTTTACTATTCTATATTGAGTTTTACATTTGTTTTCACTAAAATTACAAATTTTATACCATAAAAATTTATTCCATTCATTATTGTAATTTCTTGTGGCTATGATATAATCAGGATTTTTTAACCAGTTATGACAAATTAATTTGCTTTTTTTTGTTTGCTTAGTAGTTTTAAATTTCTCAAGATTTTTTAAAATAGTACTAGTTAGATTATTTGCTTGTTCATTTAAATTTAAATTTTTATTTGATTTGCCAATTGTATTTTTTATATTTACATTCAGAATTTCATAATCAATATCTTTGTAGAAGTTAGTACATTTGCCATTATCAGTAGTATTTGACTTTATCTCTTTATTCTGTGTATTTGTTATAGTAATATTATTTGCAAATGATATGACTTCATGATCAGACATCTTAAATTGAGTGTCAACAATCTCATTTTCTTTACAATTTGTAATTATTAAATCAATACATGTACTAGTTTGAGTAGTTATTCTTGTGGGTTTATTGTTCAATATGATCATATCATTGTTATTTACTATACTTTGAAAAGTATTTGAATTAGTATTTGATTTAAGCATATCAATGTTGAAATCTCCCATTAATACCACATTAGATTTAGAACTTACGTTAACTAACCAATTGTCAAAGAAATTGAGGAAGTCATTAACATTAGCCTGAGGAGATTTGTAAAGTACATTTACATGATAATTTGTTTTTAAAACTTTAACTTCAATAGAGGCAATCCAAAAATCTTTCACATGATTAATCTTATTTACATTTTTTATGGATATGTCATTTCTATAGTAGATAATGACACCTCCAGTATGTTTACTACTTGATTCTAAGTTAACATATGAGTACCCATGTATTTCAAGTTCTGAATCGTAAACATCTTTCGTTACATGAGTTTCCGTTAACCCTAGAATGTGAGGTTTAAATTTTTCAACAAACATTTTAACATCATTTATTTTAGCTACAAGACCATTTATATTGACACATGCAAAATTAACTTTAACATTTAACTTTAATTGCTAGTTTGCATAGCTTTGTTCCTTACGTGCCTTAATTTCTTTATACACGTGGCATTCTCTGTTATTTGCAGAGTGACATGTATCCAAGTTCAGCTCAAATTTATTATTTTTGTCAATGCAATTAATGCACCATTTAACTCTACTATGTTTGTTATGACACTCCTTTGTTTCATGAGCTTCACTACAGTAGCAGCAAGCTGGTTCTTTCATTCCACAATTTTTTGCAATATGGTTGTATCCCTGACATTTGTAACACTGGATTATATTTATATGACTTTTTATTGGCACTGATTGCCAATTTAATGATATATTACCTCTTCTTTTATTTATTATTTATTTTTTATTTGCATATCACCGGTGTTTTTTTTTTCACCGACGGCCGAACGGCGTACCTAACATCGTTATTATTTCCGATTATTTCAATTAATACTTACACTTTATAAAATTTATTATTATATAACAATCCCGTAGTAGCACATCCTTTTACTACACATATTATTTTGCAATTTTTTATCATTTTTAAAGAAAAAAACTAAGATTAATGCAATGAGAAATAATTTCTTTCAATGTATGTTTACGTTTTCAAAATTCCGAGAGAGCTTACGTAAATAGTTTTTTGTTTACGTTTTAACTTAACAAAAAAAATGTTACGTAAGCCTGTGGATATTTGTTTTTGCAGCATCACGTGTGCCAAGTATTTGTAAAGTTTAATCCAGTAAATTAAGAGGAATTAAGTGACTTATAAGGGCAAAGATCAATCAATGATTTAGTAGAATAAAGGCTAAAGGTCAAGTTAGTACGTTCTGTGTGCTTTGAGAGCAAGAGGGAACTATAAAATATTATCAAAAACGCAACCCTGTATCAGTTTCATAGACAGAACAGAAAGACGTGTTCTTTTTTCTTTTGATTTTTTTTATCTTATCACATATTTAGATAGAAATCTAAGATCATTATACTTCGCGTTGCGTTCGTATATAATGTGGCCTTAACTATTCTGTTTGCAGGGTTTTATTACACATGATATTCATATTTTTAGATCTGCCGCATCACGCATTACTCTACATAGTTGATTTTATTTTCAGGCCTGTTTCAGGCATTGTAAACTATTTTTGCTGTGTAGCTGTGTAACCAGTTCGTTTTCTGAAAGTTATTTGGTTTTAGAACTTCAACGTCAAGAAAACAAGATGAAGTTTAAGCTTAATATGCGGCTTCTGCCCATGAAGGCTCATTACTTTTTGTACAATGGAGGTAAATATACCAGTAGTTTGATATTATGCTGTGTGCCTGTGTGCATATCATATATAATATGTTCATACATATATGCACATAAAGACGTTCAGTACACTATGGTCCCGAATAAATCTGACCGAAGCGTAAGTCTCTCCAAATATGTTGCGGGGAAACTTAAACGCAGGCGGTCAGATTTGCATACATGCGGGTACATACATACAGTATACATATAATATGCTGTATAACACCATTAGTTAACTTTTCTTAAACCATTACGTATCACATTCCCATATAATTACATAACATTAAGATGAATACATACCGTACATAGTCATCTAATTTACTACATACTGTACGTACAGTACTTAATGTGTACCAAGTCCCAATGAAAAAGCTACGTACTTTACATTAAGCTTATGAGAATATTGTATACGACAGCATTTTCATTTGGATTTGGTAATACAGTCAGGGGTGCATACAGTGGGGGGGGGGGGGGGGACCCCACTCCCCACTCCCTCCCCAGTCAGGTCTAAAAAAGAATCATGAAAAAGGGGTGTTATACATTCTTTACCAACCCTCACTAGGCTGGACCCCTCTCGTTGCAAAATCATGGATACGTCACTGCATTCAGTATACATAATATCACTTACAATATAGTTGCATTTTAGTGCACAAAACATGTATCTGCAAAATCAACAAGGTCAAAACAACATACAATAAGATATGATTTTCAACTTAACTGCTTTTGTAGATACACGGCTTGTGCTCTAAGGCGACGATATATAGGTGCCAAAAAAAAAAAAATATATATATATATACCGGTATATATATATATATATATATATATATATATTTAAATAAAAATGGTTTTAATTTAATTTCTAATTAATTATAGACACCAGAGAGCTTAAGATAAAATTTCTCGTCTGACTCCCAGATTCCTAATTTATTATTTTCAATAACATTTTAAATACCGTACAGTACTCAACATTGCTTTTATAAAAGGACTAAATATTTTACATAAATATTCTTTACTTTTTGTTTCAGGCACAGCACCAGTAGTACCATTCATGCCAACATATGCAAAACAACTAGGATTTTCAACAGTTATAGTTGGAACATTATATACAATATTACCAATAGCAGGAATGATAGCTAAACCTGTATTTGGTGGTTTTGCTGATCGTTGGAAATTACATAAACAATTTTTTTTACTATTTCTTGCATTAACTGGTATATTATTTTTTGGTATAAAATTTATACCAGAAACAAGTATGGAAGATGGACCAGGTTCTAATTTAGATTGTGGTGTCGAAACAGTAATTAAATCTTGCGGACATGTACCTGATGATTGTGCCGTTGAAAAATTGTTAGCAGTTACAGGAAATGATACAGCAAAATGTTATATTAGTTGTCCTGCAGTTAATGCAGAAGAATGGGATAGTGAATTATGTCATTCTTGGAGCATAGATGAATATTGTGCCACGCCAACACGTCAAAATACTACTTCTCATAACATGACAAGAGAATTAGAATTTCATGCCACAGTACCATTATATCATACACTAATGACAAAAGATTGCCTTTATTTCCGAGTTAAATCAGCATACTTTCCACTTGAAGGTGTTACACCAGTTGAACCCACAACTCCATATTGTAATAAGTCTATATCAACTGGAGGATGTCAAGTTACTTGTGATGAATTTGCTCTAAATGAATTATTGAATAAAAGACCAATTGTTGACGATTCTGAACTTCTAGCATCACCTTATTTGTGGATATTTTCAATGGGAATGCTCACATCATGGATTGCTATGGCTGTTGTTACAAGTATCGGAGATGCGATTTGTTTTGAAATGTTAGGTGAGTCATGTCAAATTATTGCCTGGACAGGGAGCGGGGAGGTAAAAACATGGCAAGTTATTTATCCATTAATTAGAGAAGTGGAATGAATAATCTGAGTGATTGCATTAATAGTATCAATCAAACATTGATGCACTTTTTTTTTTCTTTTCTTTTTTTAAAGGGCCTTGCTATAGTAAAGAGAGTTCCTTAGTTTGGAGGAAATCTTGCAAATACATATTGTGTAGCTTAGAATACAGTATACAGAATACAGAATATATTATACAGAGAGAAACTATAAATGATCAGGCAGATTGTAATAACTAACAAAGGCATAGCACACCCCGTTTTCTCTTGGAATTTAGTGCCAAAAGCGCAAAAGCTATCATATCGATGTTGTAGTAAACAAAATGTGTATCTCGTTTTTTTTTTTTTTTTTTTTTTTTTTTTTTTTTTTTTTTTTTTTTTTGTCACGCAAAGCAATATGTGTCAAATATCTACTGAATGTTCGGAAACGACTTACACATTTGCTTCATGTGACAAAAAAATGAGATACATGTGACAAATAACAAGATAGACCTTTTACTAACAGTGATAAAATACGAGATGCACATATTTTTCACAATGACAGCGATATGTGGTAGTTTTCTCTCTCTCTCTCTCTCTCTCTCTCTCTCTCTCTCTCTCTCTCTCTCTCTCAGAAACACGAGACCAACTATGAGACCAACTCTTTCAGGTCCTTGCTGGTTTTCTCCTTTCCTTTTTTCTTTCTTGCCTTTTTCTTTTTCTTCTTCTTCTTCTTCTTTCTGTTTTTTTTTTTTTTTTGTTTTTTTTTTCTAATTTATTACACCTAACCACAATGGCTTATTTTCCTTGTTTATCTCCAATACCAAATACATATATTTTTGCAGGGGACAAACCAGGCAACTATGGACAACAGCGAGTGTGGGGTTCAGTGGGCTGGGGAATATTCTCAGTGCTAGCAGGCTACTTGGTTGATATCACAAGCCAGGGCCAGACCTTCAAGAACTATGATGTTGTATTTTACATGACTGTCATCATCCTCTTAGTGGACTTTCTTGTCAGTACAAGACTTGATGTAAGTAACTTACTAACTTCTTTGCCAATTAGATTTTGTTTCAGTAATTAAATAATGTTGATCACATGCCAAAAGTTACATTCAACAGTTTAGGCTCTAGTGCTTCCATTTTTAAGCAAAATTTGTTGTAAACAATATATTATCAATACAAGTAAAAGTCAATGATGTTTGCCTGTAAGCAGACAGATGCTCATAGTGATGTCATACCTTGTTTCATAGCGACTTTAGTAGCCAGACTTGAGTGAGGGAAATGATGTCATATTTATTGCATTGCTCGGTTGCAATGAAGATTTCTTTCACAGTAGCGCTGTCAACGGATTTTTTTTTTTTTTTTTTCATTTCTCTCTCCTACAATCAGGATACAAATACAATGCATCTGCCAAGGTTCACATCTACAAAACAGATATTTAGAAACAATCGTCAAACTTACATACTGTACTAAAAAAAAAAAAAATGCTATTTTTAAAATCGCCACTTTATAGAAACAATAGGCCTATAATTATTTAGGCCTATACATATCGTCAGTCGGATATGCAAAGCTCGGATTAGGAATTTGAGTGTTTCTGAAGTTTGAATCGTCATAATTCAAAAATAAAAAGTCACAAAAAATTGAAATTATTTTTGTCGTGTGGCTTATATATCTGACAATATATTGTTTTAATTTTATATTTTTATTTCAAATAGTTCGCTCACAATTCATCAATTAGTAAACTAAAACACCCTGTTTTAGCACTCTGTGCAAAAAAGTGAAACTAAAATTATTATTCCCATGCAACAGTTAGGAATAAAAATTTCAAATTAACATCATAGAGTCAATAAATGTTGCTTATTCTTAATGTACAGTTGAAATTTTTTTGCAAGCGGCCCCTTTGCCAAAATTTGCAAAAAACGGATCTCGCGTTCTTTTAATGTTTTGAAGCTCAAAATTATTTTCGGGGTGCAATTTTGAATCTCTTAAATGGTCTTTTGCTAATAATGTAAATATCTTATTTCTATGATATCAAATGAATTTTTAAAAATTTAATGTACTGCTGGTTGCGGTCATCAGGCATTTTATGTACTGCTTTTTGCGTAAATACAGGGGCTATAAGTTAATTAATTCATAAATTTTAGTTAATTTTAAAATAACTTTGTATATTGCAAAGAAATCTTTTAAGAATACAAAATTGCGCCCCTAAAATAATTTTGAGCTTCAAAACATTAAAAGAACGCGAGATCCGTTTTTTGCAAATTTTGGCAAAGGGGTCGCTTGCAAAAATATTTCAACTGTACATTAAGAATAAGCAACATTTCTTGACTGTATGATATTAATTTGAATTTTTTATTGCTTACTGTTGCAAGGGAATATTAATTTTAATTTCACTTTTTTGAACAGAGTGCAAAAACAGGGTGTTTTAGTTTACTAATTGATGAATTGTGAGCGAACTATTTGAAATAAAAATATGAAATTAATACAATGTATTGTCAGATATATAAGCCGCACGACAAAAATAATTTCAATTTTTTGTGACTTTTTATTTTTGAATTATGACGATTCAAACTTCAGAAACACTCAAATTCCTAATCCGAGCTTTGCATATCCGACTGACGATATACAATAATATATAGATATGACGTACATATAAAATAAAAATACATTAAAAACTAAAATATTAACTGTGGGCTCACTCTAGGGCCCGGACTTGGTCATTTTTTGTAAAAAGTTAAAAATAAATATTATTATACATAAATACATTTACATTTTTATATTTAGATACCATCATCTTCCAGATGTTTTACTCTTGAATACTTTACCGCAGTTTATGATTAAAATATAAGAATAATAAGTTTATGGCTTTATATCACAACTCACCTCTTTCAAAATCATTGGTTTTAGTGGTTTAACGTTAAAATGGCTTTTGAGAACCTAATGTAGAGGTTGTGTACCAAATCTCTTTCTTTCTCTCTAGTACCGTACATTAAATTATTTTCTAAGCCGCTACAACTGCTAGAGGTGTGTACGTCATCTGTAGCATAAGCAGTATGCATCCAAATTACCTCAAAGATGTCATTTTGTAAGGGAAGGGAATTAGGGAGAGTTTAAAACATGGTCAGAATGTCACAACATCAAGAAATTTATAATTGAGGGGGGGGGGGGGTCCCTCAGTTAGCTACCATATTGCCTTTCATGATTAATATGTCTATTTTTATTGTTGGCATCCTTGTAATTCTGATTTCAGGTACGACAAACCAAGATGTCTGCTAGTATCGTACGCGATGTTGGCAGATTATTGTCTGAGATACGTATCAACATTTTCTTACTATGGTGTATTGTGGTAGGCATGTGCACTGGTCTTCTCTGGAGCTTCCTGTTTTGGTAAGTTCAGTACATTAAAATTTTGTAATAATACACAAATTTTTAAATTAAATTAACTGTTTCAAATCTAGTTTTATTATAATATGTATATTAAGGAAAATAAACCAACGCGGTTAGGTATGATAAATTGAAAGTAAAGGATAGGAGAAAACCAGCAAGGGCCTTACCATAGTGAAGAGAGTCCCATAGTTGGGTGAAAATCTTGCTAGCACAGATATAAAATAACTAACACATTGGAAATATTTCGGCAATCGACATCAAGAGAGATATGGAGCGTGTTATGCCTTCATCAGTCCTTACAGACTCAGAGAGAAATAGTTGCTCTCTGAGTCTGTAAGGACTGATGAAGGCATAACACGCTCCATATCTCTCTTGGAGTCAATTGCCGAAATATTTCCAATGTGTTAGTTATTTTATATCTGTGCTAGCAAGATTTTCACCCAACTATGGGACTCTCTTCACTATGGTAAGGCCCTTGCTGGTTTTCTCCTATCCTTTTCTTTCAATTTAGTTTTATTATAAGGTATTATTATTTATTTATTACACACATATCACTTACATACACCTACTTTTATTAAGGTATGTAAGTAGTTTAGTTAAGGGAGTAGGGGACCGACGTCGGCCATTAGACTCAAACTTTTCTCGTCAAAAAAATCTGAAATTTTGCACAATGATACTTCAGCTTGAGACAATTTCAAATATATAAAAATTTTGGGGGCTCAACATGCAAATTAATTTTATATGCTTTTTTGAAATTTTAAGCCCACAAAGCCCAATGTTAATTTCAATAATTTTTTTCTTTTTTTCTGGTCGGTCAAACATCATGAAATTTTTATTACGGCTAGGTGTGACCCTTAGCTACACAATGACACCACATTTAGGCCCAAAACACTTCTTGTTTTTTTAGATATAAGGTCGGTACCCTACTCCCTTAATTTGAAATTATTAATTATTTATTTATTAAACACCAAGGTGTACTTATACATATTTATATACATATTTATATAGGTCTACATTTTTGCATATTGACTTAATGATAGGGTCCGAGATGGACAATGAAGTAAGTTGTACCTGGTACATAGGCCACTACATAATACACATACACATTTATCATTACACTCGTGATATTCTTTAATTTGACAGATTACATGGTGGAAACCATGCACCGCATAACGGGTAAAAACATGCCTGTCTGTACAGTTTGGGCCTTTCCACCCATTAATATTATTAATATTAAATGCAGGGGTATTATAGAAGGCCAGGCTGATATCTTCAGTTTTACTTAGTCTATCCTTAACAAATTTAATGTAATTATCTGTTTTTAACAATTTAAATTTCACTTGTAGTTCCGTTACAAATAACTCCTCCCCTGCTAGCTCGTAAACCAGCCTTGACGACGTATAATTTGAAATTACGGTACAAGAAAAAAGTCGAATGCTTTATATGTAGTTTATAATGTAAAAGTTGAAACTCTGTTCTCCAGTACTTAAAAATTCAGAAACCTTTGATACTAATGCTTCATGTTTAGACATATTATTGCATTGAAAGACATTTTTCATTCATTCATTTGTTCGTTCATTCATTCATTTTTTTATTGCTAATTTGCAATTTTGTTATTTGTTATTTTGAGCCACATTTATAATCTGTTTGGATATACATTATTCCTTATGTTATTTTTATAGGCATTTAGAAGAGCTTGCAGTAAAGCAGGGCTGTGATGCTTTCCAATGGATCAAAACTTTACAAGGCCTTGTAATGGGAGTTCAGTGCTTTGGAGGAGAATTGCCTTTCTTTTTCATATCAGGTACAATACCGTAAAGTACAAATATTTAATCTATATTTGATTGTTATCACTTAATCTTGCATGTTATCATTTAAACATTTCTTAAACAGCCATTGACCTCAATATTATACTGTTAATTTAATTATCACTACTGTTTTATTGATTTTTTTTTTCTTATCTTATTTCATTTTAATGAAATGCTTTAGTTGTGCAAACTGTAAAATAAAGCAAATAAACTTTTAAAAAAATGATGCAGCTATTTTTTTTTTTTTTTTTTTTTTTTTTTGCTAACTCAGCATTAAAAAAATAGCTGCATATCACTATTGACTAGTAAAGGAACAACGGTTTTCAGGCCAACTATAAGCGATTTCGGTCACATCCGCTTCCGTTTCTTCTTACTACGCATGCGCTATAAGTCCAAACGGAAGCGGATATGAGCGAAATTGCTTATAGTCGGCTTCAAAACATTTGTTTCTTTATCAGTCAATAGATTTGTTTTGCCTTGTTTCCAATTTTGCATTTATTTATGTTTTCTTTTTCTTTCTTTTTTTTTTTTTCTTTTTTTTTTTTTTTCAATTGATATGCAGTGTATTACCCACCACCTTTTTTCCCCCTTGTATATATTTGTTGTATTTAAGCATGTGTGTAAGGCAACTGAGAAAATGTTGATAATAATATATAAATTTCATACTTTTAGGCTGGGTATTGAAGAAAATTGGACACATCCATGCAATGTCAATGGTCTTGTTTGGATTTGGAGTTCGATTCATACTGTACTACTGGCTTGTTAATCCATGGTGGGTTCTTCCTATTGAGTTATTGAATGGAGTCACATTTGGTATTTTCTATGCAACAATGGCATCTTATGCAAGCATTGTTGCACCTCCAGGCACAGAAGCTACTGTACAAGGTCTGGTGGGAGCTGTTTTTGAGGGAGTTGGTAAGTTGTATATTTCATGAAATCATGACACATGACTAACATGACTTACTGCAAGCAAGAAGAAAAAAAAAAATCATAGCAATCAACATTTTTCGTATAAAAATATCTGCATCTTGATTGCAAGGAGAATGGAAGTAGTGGCAAAAAAAAAAAAAAAAAAAAAAAAAAAAAACAATAAATTCCAGAAAGATATTAGTAGGTTTAGTGGAAAACAAACGAAAAAGCTAAAAATTAAATGTATTAATGAAAAGGATAACAGGATCTAACTGTGATGATTTATTTTTCATAAACTCTAAAAAATTAATGTATGATTTACTATAATAAAAAATAGATGAGAGAGAGTAGAGGATAGGCCCCTATTGAATTGAAAATTAATAAAAATACAAAGTTTCTCTAGCTTTATAATCAATTGCAATGTTTTTTCCTTCATTTTTATACTTAGGCCTATTAAAAATAATAGGCCTGTAAATACAAAAACCTTTTTGGTTTAATATGCAAATCAAATAAACATAATATAGGCTATTGTAATTAAAGCATGTGATATGGAAAGTTATATTATGCAAAAATCTTCAATTAAAAAAAAAAAAAATTTAAAATAGATACACAAATGAGACATAAATTTGCAAGTTCAAGGCTGCAAATCTCTCATTTAGCAGCCTTGAACTTGCAAACATACATCCCCCTTTGTGTATATATTTTAATTAAAGATTTTTACGTGATTTAACTTTCAATATCATGTGATTTAATTATACTGTATTAACTTTTCTTTGATTTGAATTTTAAAGCGACTCTCCAGACCAGACAACATGTCCTTTTATTTTATTAAACATTTAATGGGATTCCTAAAAATACAATTATTTTGTCCAAGAACCCAATCGTGACGCCTTAAACGTATAAGAAAATTTTCCACTTTTTCTATGGAACGTCACTAGTCATGACGTCAGCAGTAGTGAATGTGGTTTTGCCTACTTTACAATTTTTAGAACTCTTTTGCAGAGTTACATTTGGGTAATAATGCAATTTGCCAATGTAATTAAGTGTCACATTTTGTATTAATTGAAATAAAAGCACATGTTGTTATGCCTGGAGAGTAACTTTAAATTAAAAATAAAAGTTAAATAATCAAGTTGTACCTATGTGAAATGTTTCAGGTGTATCTATGGGTAACTTAGTTGGAGGTATCATGTATCAATCAGTTGGTGGTGCTAACACGTTCCATTGGTTTGCTGTGATGAGTATCATCGCTTGTGTACTACACATTGGTATTCAGTATATCTTATCAAGGAGACGAGGAGTAACAGATGTTGCATTCCAACAAGAAACCAAGGGTGAGTGGTTCTTAGCTTTAGAATCAGGTTGCTACTGTTGTAAAAGAAGACACTCAAAATCTGAACTTAAATAAAGATATAGGTAATACAGATGACAAGAATCAACTTGATATTAACTTGTCCTGATGATTGTGCAAACCTTTTCTCATGTCATTTAATGCATGTGTACAAAATTATGTGTTCAGATTTATATATTCATTGTGAATTAGAATGTTTAAAAAAAAAACGTAAGGGAAGGAGTATAACAGTTAAAAATGTGTCTCAAAAACTGCAGTGAATGTGGACTGAGTGAGTGAGGACAGACAGCAAATTCTTGATTTTGAGAAGTTGTACCAAGTGATTTTTCACCTCTAAAATGTGGATACTGTATCACAAAAATATTTAACATAAAAATAACTTTTGTGTCATGTAGATTTATTTATCATTTATGCAGCAAATATATACATAAAGAAAAAACAAAAACATTGTAGTTGGTATTAAGTTTAAAAAAAAATATTTAGAAAATAGTTGGTAGAGATTAGAATTGAAAATTTATAAAACGCCAAGATTCTCTAATTTATAAAAAATTGGGACTAGGGATCAAATATTCTAGAGATAGCTAGATAAAAATAGACATTAAGTGTCAATATAAAATACAATATGCCTAGCATCTCACTTTCTCACACTACATCAAAGAAACCAGCTGCTGTCTAAGGTCGACCAAATATTTTCTAAATATTTTTTTAAAAACTTAATTCATATATGCAGCATTAATAATAATTTAACTTTGAGCTCTTTGAGAAAGAGACTAGTCTTAAAATTTCATTCATTCATTCATTCATTCATTCATTCATTCATTCATTCATTCATTCATTCATTCATTCATTCATTCATTCATTCATTCATTCATTCATTCATTCATTCATTCATTCATTCATTCATTCGTTCGTTCGTTCGTTCGTTCATTCATTCATTCATTTGTTCATTCGTTCATTCATTCATATTTGAAGGAGGGGGAATTAAAAAAAAAAAAAAAAGGCAAACCAAAATCACAAAAACCTGAGTATGCTGAATTAAATAGAAACAAATTTTTTCTAATCCTAAAGTATATAATATTTTGCAATATTAGACTTAATTTTTGAGACAGTGCTTTTGTATATTATGCTGTGTGAATGGAAGTGTGTATTTAATATCCTGCAAGAAGAACAACTGAGAAGTTAAAACAACAGTACAAGACTATTATGCAACTTAATCTTAGCTATATTACTTGTTAATTAATAAGCAAAGTTTAAAACCATTTTGGTTTGAATATATAATCAAAAAGAAAGAAAGAAAAAAAAAAAAAGGATAGGAATCCAACAAACGCCTTACCACGATAAGGTCCGTAGCTTGGTGAAAATCTTGATGGCACAAGTTATACAAATATTTACAAGTTAGCTAAGACATTTCAAGGGCAACAGTTGAGGTGGGAGGTTGTATGTTGAAGAAGAAACATCTTACTGTTAGCTAACGTGTAAATATTTGTGTAGCCTGTGTCATCAAGATTTTCACTGAGCTACGGACCTCATCGTGGTAAGTAAGACACTTGTTAGTTTTTCCTATCCTATTAGCTATACCTATTATTAATAGTTCAAAATATTATACATCAATGCAATTAATTATTATAATCTGTAAAAAGAGTTTATTATTACGTATTTAAGTTTACTACGTATATCATTTTAGGCATAATTATACTGTATCATATTATACTGCTTGTTGTAAGTAACACCAAGAATCAGTAAAGTTATTTCTGATAAATGTCAACATTTAAATTTTGTTTGTACATAATGATAATAATCTCAACATTAGTAGTTGTATTTTGTTACTGAGAGAAAAAGAAAATGCATGAAGGAATAAAAAATAAATAAATAAAAAGTGTATATTTCATAATTATTTTTAATTTTAATACTTAAAGTTATTTCATTTATTTATCTATCACAGTATAGTGGGAAACAAAACTATAGTGTAGGATTTATATAGTTACTAATAAGTAATAAATAATAAAATAATAATAATAATATTAAAAAAAACTTCCATTGAAAATTAATTTGTTACATTGTTGAAAACTGGTCCCAAAAATAAATGTGGCCAATTCCTTTAGTTTCCCCATGGATATGACATTCAGAGAAATTAATACTGCAGACTGATTTTTTTCCGAGACCATATTTACTTTTATATATTTAAGTGCTAATGAAATATAAAGAACGTAGTAATAAATACAGAAAGTAAAATTATTATTTTGCCTATTATTTTGCAACACTTTAGCTTAAAAAAAAAAAAAAAAAAAAAAAAAAAAACTAAGTTAAATGAACATATTTTCCAATGCTGCTAAAAATTGAATGTGTTTTTCTAAGAAAATTTCATTGCTTATCAATGAGATTGATATCTCAGATATTATCACTTTTATCCAAAGGTCAAAGGTATGTGCATCATCGTTACGTAAAAAGTGACATAATTAAGATGTGTATGTCATAGGCCTATTTTATCTTATTCTCTCTCTTTTTTTTTAATTAATTACTATAATCAGATAAAATTATATTATTTATTATCACATTATAATCTTTATTGTTCATATATATTTTATTGACACTGTCCATTTTGAGTTAAATTGATTAAAAAGTTAAATAATGGTGGAGAAGATTGAGGGGGGGGGGGGGGGAGAGAAGATAAAAATTGCCCAAAAGTACAAGAATTTTTATGTAAAGATACGAGTTTTAAAAAATATTCAAATCAAAATTGTCTTTTATAGTAAACTCATGGATTAAATCAGATTTTTCCCTCTGTAGGGGTTAATATTATTATTTTTAACCATAAGTGTTGCAAAAATTCAAGTAATAGTGCATCCGACTAGTTCACAATTATTTTAATTTATTAAAATAGTAAATTAATTACGTTTAAAAAAATATAATTAGAAAATAGTTGGTAGAGATTAGAGCACGTTGAATTGAAAATTAATAAAACGCGAAAATTCTCTAATTTTTTTTAAAATAGTAAATATCAACAAACAAACAAATGTACAATAATATTATATAAACATAAGTTACATTACTTTTATTATTATGTTCTCCGTTTTGGTGATGGTGTGTTGTTCTGTTTACAGCAGAATTGACAGTCAATTGCTAGGGGATGAATATCATACTGGTAAATGTTGCATGCTTCTTTTTTTTGTGCTTGACAATTCCTTATTTTTGCTACTTTTTTCCATTTCTTTCTCTTCACAGTTCTGCTTCCTACGCACGAAGTTTCTAACAACCTTCAGTATAATACTTGTGAATGTTACTATCATCATTGAATACTCTTGTTGTTTTATTTACCTTTTTTCCTTTCAATGCTTAATCTGTAGTTAGAATATTAATTAACTAATGAGGCTAGTTTAATAATTTAAAAGAAAATGTTACCATAGTGAAGAGTTTGACTGTGAGAGTTACCTATGTTCACTAAATCAACAAATATTTGAATAAACCAGCAAGGGCCTTACCACAGTAGATGATACAGTAGTCCATCTCCTATACTGGGAATGTCAGATCAAAAAACGCGCCATAATTCCGACTGGGTGAAGCGGACTGAACTAAAAGTAACTGAAGTAACGTTAAGAGTGTAGTTCAGCCCGCTTCACCCAGTCGGAATTATGGCGCGCATTGATCTGACATTCTCAGTATAGGAGATGGACTACTGTATCATCTACTGTGGGGCCTTACCTTTGTTGATACAGGGAGTCTTGGGGTTAGATGTAAGAGCAGGGTTTTGGAATAAACAAACAAAAAATTACCTTCTTTTTTTTTTTTTTTTTTTTTTGACGGGTTTTTTGAAACTCTGTGTAAGAGAGGTCTAGATATTTTACTGGTTTCTTTATATTTTCACACTTTAAATAAAATCTTGCAAGTGTATTTTTATGGCTTTTTAGATATAGGCCTATAAATTCTGTATTTTGTAATTTATTTATTAGAATAAAATATGCATAGTTGTAAAATTGAAACAAAAAATTAAGTTCAAATAAAGAAAAAAAAATTGTATTGCAAATCAAATCAATTGTAATTATTTTTAGTTCCAAAGTAAATTTAAAAATAAATAAAATGTGTAACTTTTGTAAGAATAATTTTCACTCTTCAAGTTTTATCACAACTCCACCTTCATTAATACACGTTAAAAATAAATAAATAAAGAGGTACTTCATTCTTTTTCATGTAAAAAAGATTATTATGTAATAAAATTCTCAATGAAAATAAAATCATGTGTACTGCTTTTTTTATGGTATATTATTGTTTTTACTTAACTGGGTAAGTGACATGGTAACAGATGATTTAAACATAAATTACATAATGTGTAAATAAAACCAGATATAAGGAAAACAATGTTTATTCAAATACATAGTTACATAATACACTATTTGAAGCCAAGTCAATAAATCTATGTTTCCTTCTTTTATAACTGACTTTTGACCCCAGTCTATTACTAACTATACTGTCACATAACATCTAATAGTATTACATAAGTACCCTCTAGCATTGAATTATATATATTATTAAGGGCATCTATTTTCTTTAATAAAAATATATTTTGTATTGCATGAACTTTTATTTCTATTATTAGTATGTATTAGCTCTATAGAATATTCTATTATACTTCTATGTTTTAGTAATAGTGCATTGCATAGTAGTATAACCCGTAAATGGAAAAAAGACCCCAGGATAAAAGAGCCTACCTGTATGCAGCTTGCGGTCACACTTAATGCTCAAAGTGGCAAAAAGGCAGGATTTTTTGTCCGTGGGTCTTATGTCCAGTACTCAAATAATCACATAATATGATACTGATTTTTATAGAGTGTACAGCATGTAAAGACTTTGATACATTAAACAGCTATCAGTTTTATTAGCTATCAGTTGTTTTTGCTTCTTTAATCCTGTTCATGTGACGTTATTATCTGCAATATTTAAGTTAAATTGAAAATTTTCAACTTTGTTGTTATTATTAAAAATATGGCATGATCAAATAATTACATTAATGCTTGGTGTGAACAGGTATTATAGCTATTATTATATTTCCTGTAATGTCCAGAAGTATTACCTTTTTTTTTTTTTTTTGTGGACTATTTTCTGGAGATGACAGAAAAAAAAAAATGTTTTTATTGCTCCTGTGCAAGAGTGAACAAAGCAGTTTGAGTAATTGATATATCTTGATGCTTGATGCTCTGTTCCATCATTTGTGCCAAAGCAACCATGCTCAAAACACAGTGCTTTACATTTATCTGCCACAGAAAACACTGTCATATCATATGAAGCAACAAAAACAAAAATAGTTCATTAGATAATTTTATCTAATTATAATGTACTGGATATTTATATTTTGTTTATTGTTACAGAATTTCCTATGACTGCCAGATATGCAACACCAAATGATGCCATTCAAATGTTGGATGAACCACTAGACAATATAGAACACTCCTAGAAATTTATACATCTTATTTCGTTACTGTGATCTTTAAGTTGTTGTTACCTACTTTATTGCTTTCAATCAAGCTAGTAAATAAATGTAGAAGTTTTAAAGTAATGGACCACTTTCAATGAAATATTTTTTATTGTTGCAATGTTTAAGAGAAAACATTTTTTTTTCTTTTTTTGCCATATGAAATACATTATGAATATTCAGCTATATTTTAAATAGGTTATTCATTTTGCAAGTGGTCCATTGAAAACTACTGTAAGAATGAATATATAAGTGCTATTTAAAAGTATAAAAAGGTTCCAAAAAAATTATGTCATGTAGTAAGAAAATTTTACTTTGTAATTTTGTTTAATTTTAGTGGTGCTAAAACTTCATTGCAATCTTTTTCCCATTTTGCTTTAAAAAAAAAAAAAAAAAAAAAAAAGTTAATTACAGGTAAAAATGCTGTGCTCAATATATACCTATATTTTTTATTAGAAATTGCAATGATTACAATTATGCATCATTTATGTATAGGCTATATATTTTTTTATTTGTACAAGTAACAGCTCACGAAACACTACTCAGTTGAGAAATTACTTGTCAAAATTTTTTTTTTCTTAAAAGTTCATACATACATGCCTCACTTGTCATTTTCAGGAAAAAAAAAGTAATTTGCGTACACTTTCATATTTTTATAATGACAGATAAGTGCTTTTTTTTCTTCTATGTTATGTACATTATACATGCACTTTCCTAATACTGTACTGTACTTTGTTAGCACTTGAAGTTATGTAAGTTCATAACTCTCTTTCATTTGTTTAATGGGAGTAATCAGCAAGTAAAAAATATGTTGTTGTTTTTTAATAGTCCTAGATTTTGTTAGTATTTACTAAATGTACATGATGTGCAGCAATCAAACAATACAAATATCACATTTTCCTCTTGCAAATGGAGAAATACAGTGTAATTTTAAGTATAAAAAAATATATATAAATGAAATAGTTTCACTAAAATTAAAAAGAATTCCTATAAAAGGGAATAGTAAACAGCATTTATGGGTGCATTTTTGCTTGAGTGCAGTATTGAGTGCCTGGTTCGTACTTGGATGTAGCTTTATCCCGTACTTTCCTTGTAACTTGCCATCAAGGAGGGTCAAGTATACCCTACTGAACCTATGTTTCAGTTTCCTCCACATTACTTAGTTTCAACCCTGTTGGAGTGGTAAAAAGTAGGGTAGCGTGGGTTTGAATGCACTCTTCATAGGTGTGGCGTAGCAAGTGTCTCGTAGGTGGTGAATTGCTGATGCGACCTTTGCAATTGATCCATCTATAGCCTCATAATGGAACTGTATGGTGCAGAAAATTGTTGCGGGCCAAGGTACTTGTGCCTTCCAACCTGTCAGGTTAGGTTATTAAACCCAGCCTGGCATTGCTTGGCTTGTTTGAAGTCGATTGCTGTCAGATGTACTGGTTGCCATACAATATAAGAAAGTGGGGTAGCTTGAGTCTGATAGTGGTTGATAAGAGGCCGCAGTGTTAGAAGTATGTAAGGCTGACAGAAGCCAAGCTTGATAATAAAGAAATAAATAAGATAGTTTACCACGTAAGTCTTCAACAAGGCACAATTTGTATCACTTGTGAAAAAAAATTTGTGTGGATTCTTTGTGCCTTTTTAGTCTGATGTAGTTCATTAGTTATTTTTATTCTGCTTCAATACCTTTAAAAAGCAAACAAAAGTATAATTCTTTAAAAATGTGAATATAAAATTATCTCAAGTAAATTTTAATTATTATTAAGAACAATTTGGTAATAATTGATAGTTATAAGATTTGATAGACTTCTATCAAATCTTATAATTATAAAGTAAATTTTACTTTTATGAAATTGCCATGGGCCGACATAAAATGTTTATTTCACATTAAGCATTGAAATGCCTATACCTTAATTCTTAATTTTAAGAACCTTGACGTAGAATTTTTTTTTTTTTTTTTTTTTTTCTGTTTTGGCACATTTTACAAATAATTACCAGTTTACTAAAAATAAATCAGGAAATAATATTGTACAGATAAAAATAAAATAATACTATGTTATCAAGTTTTTTTTTCCTCGTATGTAGATTACTGAAGTGTTTTTGTAGATGTTGAGTTGTGATTAAGATTGTCACTCTAATTGACTCAAAAATATTATCATTTAAAACCACGTGATTATGCAAATTATTTCAATGTCCTGTCTAAAAATAAACACAGTTATATAAAACATGGTATATTATATAATTACAAGATTAAAAATATATATATATATAGGTATGATAAAATATTTAAACTGATTTATATAAACAAATAATTATCAAAAATATAATTGAACAATAACCTATTGTATAAAAATTAGGCAAAAAATCTTTGTAGTTATTATAATCTATGTTTTAAAAAATAAAGTAATATTTAGGTATTAATTACAATATTATAGTACTTGCCATATTTGCTGTAATTTAATACTTAACCCATGTGTTAAATGGGGTTTATTGGTGGATTACTGTAGCCATTCACAGGCTTAGGGAAACGCTTATCAAAGAGACCCCTAATTTCCTATTATTTTGCAATGTAAGACAATTTTTTTTAATTGAGAGCTAAGAGACATACTTTTATGTGTATTAATTAAGCTAATGAATTGTTGTAAAAATTTGTCATCACCAATAATTTTTTTTTTCTATATAGGAAATTACAAATTGTTGTGGTTCCGCTATAATGTCCGATGTCCAAATGACCTTGAAAAAATAAAAATCGTCTGATCGACCCCAAATTTTGGATTTTCCCATTTCAGGTCATTTGCAGCAAAAAATATTTTTCAAGGTCAAATGGACATCGGACATTATAGCGGAACCACGACGAAATATCTTATTTAAATCCTCTAGTAGGCCCTGTAGGCCTATATATAAAAAAAAAATCAAGACTTTAATTAGTACTGCCATCTTATAAATAATGGAAAATTAAATGTTCATCCTAAAATTAATTGGAAAAGAAAAAAAATACTTAATGTTTAAAAAAAAAATGTATAAGCAAGGACATAAATTTTTTTCCGGTATTTTATTGTGCATCACTTGATGTCTAAAACTGCAAATTAAAACAAAACAGGGTTTTACTTTGTAGACTGTAGCTGTTTTCAAGCATGTGTGTGCTCTGTAGAGTAGAGACTGTTATTTTATTATAAACTATGGATATACTGTAATTTAATATATTTTATAAAACTTTTTTAAGATCTCACACTTATAAAAGTCTTATACAGTAATTGGTTTGCTGTTTCTGTTTTAAATAAAATGAGAAGAACTATTTTTCTTCCTATTGACTAGTAAAGGAACAACTGTTTTGAGGCCGACAATACGAGATTTCACTCACACCCGCTTCCGTTTCGAGTTACGACATACTGCGCATGAGTAGTAAGTAGAAACGGAACTGGATACTTAAATCACTTAAAGTCAGACTCAAAACAGTTGTTCTGGGTCGGAATGGGTTGGGGGGTAAATTCAAGGTATTATAAGGCTCTAATACTAAACAATATATTACAGAACAGAGCTTAACTTTGAAATATGAAAGGTGAGATCTTACGAGTAAGTAGTTCATTCCTTTTCAATTTAGTTAATTAAATTATTAATTATATTTTAACAAAATATTCTACTATTATAATAATTCAGACAAATTCCTTTACTTGTCATTTGATAAATTGAGTATTGCATTTTTTTTTTTTTTGTAAACAATATTTTGTATATATTAGTAGAGAAACTACTATCAACGAAACTTTGAATAGTTATACTTTATAATACATATAGGATATTTGCACTGATTTGACTTTATGTAGATTAGTTTAGTAAATTAAGTGTTATGTGTTTCTGTAATGCATTGTTTACATTGTCGCAGGGTCGGATTGGCTATACAGAGCAGGTTGCCATTTGCTAACTGATTTGTATCATGTTTGGCCACTCGTTGCAAAAAAATAAATAAATACCCCCCCCCCCCAAAAAAAAAAAACATATATAAATTGGTATGTTTACATCTGTTGCAAGCTTTAGGGGAGCCAAACTCTGTTGAAGTGGCTCCTTGTGGCCCTCGAGGATCCAATCTGACCCTGATTTGCCGTGTATGTTCTCAAGCATGTTGGGCATTGTGTTATATTTGAATGAGCCTATTATAATTGTGAACATTCATGTACACTCCTCCCAAATAAATCTGACCGCAGCGTTCATGTCTCCAAATGTTAAACATATATATGGGGAAACTTAAATGCGACCGGTCAGATATATTCGGAAGGAGTGTACAGCTCTGTAAACCAAGCATTATACTTTTTTTGTGCTTTTGTGTATTCAAACAATATATCATGACATTTATTTTGTTAGTATCAATCCTATTTTATTATATTGTTGTAAAAAATAATAAAATACTAGTGTTTTCTATACACAATCTTACTTTATTTCTTATATTGTATCATTATATATACAGGATTATTAAAATAAGTTACTAAATGATACTCATTTATTGACAAATTATGAGTATAATATAAGCAGAACTAAAGCAGTTATTTAGCATCTAAAGAGGCAGTAATGTCATGGCAAAATAATAATAAATACACAATAATTAATAAATAATGAAGCAAAATAAGTAAAAATTACACCTACACATTTATTGACAAAGTTGTTGGTGCACCCTATGCAGAGTACGTAGTTTTTCTTTTTAACCTGCGGACTTATTACGGAAACATACTTAATTTTAAGGTATCGTCAAAAGCCATTGATATTAAAAAAAAAATCATTTGGAATTAAATGTAGAAGGAGAGTAAATTATTCAAGTAATATTATAACATACCTGGGACAGTTGAGCTTTAAATGGCATTAATAATAAGTTGGCCCATTCTTTTAGTGGTTTGGTTCTATATTGATTGTAGCTATAATATTTTTATCAATTTATATTGTATAATCTATACTAACCAAACAAGTCATAATTTGCGTGTGTGTGGCACTTTTGCCGCAAATTTCTTAGAGATAATAGTCTGTTTATGTTATAAATAGATTTGAAATAAAAAAAGAAAAGAACGATAGATAGGCATTCCTTGATTGCACCTAAATTAACGCAAGGTCAATATTTTGTTAGTATAATACGTAACAAAATTCTTATCTCACTGAATAAATTAAAAAATAAGAATTTAATTATTAGAGATTTTTATCTACAATATCTGTATCAACTCACGTATTGTGATAGTATCAAATCAATAAGTGATATAATATAATTAAAATGTAAAATATATATTAACTACACAATGACCTTTCTGATAATTGTTTTTCTAAAACATCAATAAAACCATTTTTATTGCATTACTTGTTTCATAGCTAATAAAATCTAATGTATAATTATAAAGAAATATTTTTAAGTAGGCCTATAGTTAAAAGTTTCAAACCCCGAATAATAATATTTAAAAGTATTCCCTATTCCCTCCATTTTATCATGTAAATAAAATAACACGCATTTATTCACTTCAGTTGTTTATGTGTACCACGCCTCCTTTTCATTTCTGAGAAAAAGTCAGCTGCGGAAAGGTGTAGCTCCGATATTTTTTGACATTTATTTAGAATTTATTATATTTACATTTGATTCTGTGAGTTTTTTTGTAATTTAAATATTTGATTATTTATCTTGTGTGAAAATAGTGCAAATTTTACTTCAGATAAGGTAAGAAAATTATATTTAAAATTATAACTAAAAATTTAACTTTCTCTTGGCATTGGACTAGGGGCTGTGAATAATTAATTTATTTTTAACTATTTGTATATTTTGAGGCAAATTTTAAGAAATGAATTTTGAACATTTGCTATAGTAAATTTTTATATAATGTTTATAAATAATTAAAAATAATTAAATTATTTGTTATATTACATTTTTTTTTTCATGTGTTATAATACATATTGAAATTTGCGGAATGTTTTGTATGTATGTATTTATACATATGATATAATATCAGCATCGATATCATACACATTTTTATATGTACGGTACACCATACTTTTTTTTGTATTAAATTAAATGTATAATCATTACATATTTATAAAACATATTTGTGTGAAACCACAACATGATGAACATGCTGTGATCACGTTTTTAATCAATTTGGTATGATAAGTACATAATTTATATTTGTTTGGCAAAGCTGACAATTTGATAATCACGTGAGATTTTGTCACCTACTCTTATCACTGTGTGTTTGCGATTAATTTAATGGGAAATCCCGTGCTATTATGTATGCATATTTTGCATACTGTAATAATATGTATGTATGCATGTGTGATTATGATATATATATACATATTCGAATATGTGAATTTCTTCAAGGTGCAGCTTATAGTTATTATTTGGCATTATAATATATAATTTATAATTTCCATATGCCTATAGGCATCAATTACATAAATTATATAATAATTTATAAATATATAATTAATACATTTTACAGTCAATGAATGTGCAACTTTTAATTTCAGTTTTGTGTAGCCTGACGAACCTCATCGCTCGTAATAAATATTTTCTACTTTTTTGTTTTCTTTTTAATAAAATAAAACTATATATTCTGTATTAAAATTTCTTCGTCGATTAAAAAAAAGTATTATGTGTAATATTAACCTAATCATTCACGTGGTAAAAAGCTATTTGATTTATTAAAATATCTTAATTTGTACCCTATGTTATATGTACTGTACCATATTATGTAAAGTATAATATTGAGAGTTACAAATGACGTTATCAAAAATTTTACAATTTTCAAGGAATTGTATAATGTGCAATTAAATACAGAAGCTTATCTCCAAATAAGGAAATAGTTTGTGGTTTAAAATTCTTTGTAAGCTCTGTATTATAATGTTTCTATAATAATAATATATTATATTATTATTTCATTATTTATTTTAGTTTTCATAAAATCGTTACACCATGTTGCAATTTTGTTGCTATAAAAGTTGTAGTGTTTACAACAATTACCTGCGAATAAAATAAGAGACAAAATCGGAATCCTTTCCCAGTTTTTTTAAATTGTTTTCCCAATCATCGATTAAAAAACAAAGAAAATAAATTTAATAATAAATTATGATCGATATAAAGGTTATATCTCTATGTAACAGAATTTTATTTAGTTCTGTATTTTGGGACTAGTAAATTTTTTGACCTGATACTAAGATTATAATAATTTATAATAAAAATTTAGTTATATTGCAAAGAAATTCAATTTACTAAAATACGATTTAGAGATGTATAAAACCATAATAATCATCGGAATCAAGTACTGGGGTATATGGATCACAAATCACAATGTGTATATATACTAAATGCATCGTTCTTTAATTAGAACTTAAGATTACTGTCATACAATAAAAAAAAAACTGTGCAAAAACCTTTAAAACTCGAATCTTTTTGCGTGTTCGAAATGTTAAACGTGTCCAGCATATATATCGAACCATTATAAAATACAATTCCGTGATTTCAAAATTATTCTCACATTCAACAAATTTTATTTTCATTTTATATGATATAAAAACAAAATATAGAAAGGATGTCCAGTTTTTTTTATATAATATATGACACACGTCCTTCATAATAATATATAATTAAACATTGCACTTTTGCATCAGTTAGTGCTTACTCATTATTTACATCCATATTTTTAACCTTGTCTATGGGAAATTTAAACAGAGTTTCAAAACGTGCAATTGAATTAAAGTAAGTTTTTATAATGTTATTATATACATATTATTATGGGAAATAATTACAGTACAATGTTTGTTGCGAGTATTATAGTATTGTAATAGTTCCGCATTTTATGTAATCAACGTTAAAAGTTTATATAATTAAGTCTTGCTTAATATATTATTATATAGAATTTAACTTTTGTGTTTCCTTGACAACAAAAAAAAAAAAGAAGAAGGAAAAAACAAGATATTCTGGTAATATTTTGATGACACTTACAATTTCAGATATTCCCCCCCTCCTCCTATAAAACACACTTTAATTACAGGTCTTAAAAGGTCATAAATTGAATAACATTTAATAATCAGTCCTCTGGTATGCGTGATTTGCAGAAAAATTTCAAAACTGTGACGCACTTTTAAAAGATACAAACAAATAATTGTCTTTCTGATATTACGTAGTTGATTTGGAAAATGGTTACTTTCAGTTTCTGTAAAAAATAATTACTGTAATAAACACTTTTGAAGCAATAATACAAGTAATATTTAATTATACTTTATGATACGTACTATAATGATTAAAAAAACAACTTATATTTGTAGTAATGAAGTGTAAAAAATAGAAAAGAAATGATGACATAATATCTTTTATATTTGAACATGGTTTCATGCCAAGAACTACATTTTTTTTTTTTTTTTTTTTTTTTTTTTTACTACAACTTTTTAGTCTACACCAAAATGAAAACAAAACAAGAGTATAACTCTGTTGTGTATTGAGTAGACACCTGTTTCGCAATGTTTTTTTATATAATATATAAACACCGCTAGTGACGTCATCAATATATCGTCGGTTTAGATTACTCTCTATCAGTGACTTCAATTTCAGATTGCAGAATATATTAACGTAAGCAATTGAATTAAAGGAATGAAAAAATTATACTGACAATAATTTGACGTGTTTGCTACACATTTTAAAAAGTCGTCAATTTTTTGTTTTTAATCCTATATTGTATAATAGGTGAAGGTGCAAAGTAACCAAAAGCTCTCTATCATCTTTCAAACAAAGATTTATATTGTATTCTTTGAACTAAAAGTTGACCCTATGTTTGGCAAGCAAATATAATTTTTTGTGGCAAAAAAAAAAAAAAAAAAAAAAAAAATAAGGAATTTGTTTATAAATTTTTAGTGGTGAAAATTAAAAAGTTGACAACACAAACGATAAGGTAAAATCGTGGTTGACCAAGTCTCTATTTTAAGAAGAGTCACAATCCGCCGATTTAAAAAATAAACACATATTATAATTGCAAGTTATAGCTCAATAAAAGATAAAAACTATGCAATAAAAAAAGGAAGTCAACAAAATATGAATCTATAGATAAAAATCTTGATTGTTTTAACATTCTTTAGACATGGTATAATTATATTAAACCGGATTAATAATTTCTGTGTAAAATAATGAAAATGTGTGTAGGATTTTTAAATAGTATAATTTATGTGTTGAAATGTGTCGTCATGCGTCTTTAAATTGCCTGTAATTTTACAAATAAGTTAACTGTTCAAGAAAAAAAAAAAAAAAAAAAGAAAAAACGAGACGCACAGCCTCATAAATTCATACTTAAGTACTTGCCACCCACGTACAAAAATTACTTATAAGTTAAATATATGTAAAAGTATGTATTGTGCTTCAACTTTTATTTATGCGAAATAATCTTTCAGTCAAGATTTTAAAGATAAAAAGATGCCGGTTAATATGCAAATATTTTTGAAGATACTGTATAAGCAAAACGATAATTTTTCTTCTAAACTTATTGTTGATCTATATATTTGATACGAACCGTATAATTGGAAGCTTTTACATAAAATATAAATAGAAAAAAATTCTATATAAATATTGCAAGCATTTCTCCAATTCTATACAGAACAATTATGTAGGATATTTAAAAATATTTGGGTTTTTAGACTGAAGTGCAAGTGACGGTGTCTTGCGCAAGAAATAGTTGAAGCAAATGAGATGCTTACTTTCAGTACACCAGAGACTATGCTGGTGCTTATAGACTAAGGAAGGAGAGTTTTCAAAAACATTGAAAGGCATGTTGAAAATCTCTAATTCCATAAATTGTATTAGGAAAATTTTAGCAACCAATAATCTTAGGGGAGAAAAAGAAATTTTAAGCCCTATAGTACTCTAGAATAATTTTTGTGTACATATATCATTACATTATGTACACTGGCCATCGTCATAAGTTGTCATTAAAGGATCAAAGAAAAGGGTTTGAAAACCAGGGTGTTGGGGTAATTGCTATATTGTTAGCTCGCGGAACACCTGCAAATACATTAAAAAAAATAGTTATGGACAGTTAAAAATTTAGCCTTTTTTTTATTTTGTTTTTGTTTTTGTACAATTAAAAAAATTCCAAAACTTCTATGGTGACTAATAGTGATTGCTCTATGTCACCTCCAAAACGTCGTGTTTAAAATTTATCAGTAATCGAGATAAATAGTGCATGATATTACGTATTATAGGATGATACTGTGAAAATGAATATAGTTTTTATGCTCAAAACTTGCGAGGAAAAAAAGAGACACTAATCAATAGACCTGAACAATGCCAATGATCATTATTTAATTACTGTTACTTACAAGAGCAGTTATGTATTATGCAACTGTATGTGGTTTGTTTTGTGTGATGCAAGTTAAGAATAAGTCATCTTAACATTGTAAAGCCAGTAAAATCAAATTTATTATTTTTTTTTTTAATTAAAGTTTGTAGTAAAACGTATTTAAAGTATTTTGCAACTTTTTCTAAATGCTTAATAAAAGAAAATTGTTACTAGCTGCACTGTAAAAAGTTAAGTTAATTTAAGAGATTGTTCCCCCCCACCCCCCCAAGTAAAAATATTGCTTATTATTATTAAATATAGTAAATCTATAATCATCTATATGTGCATTTCTGATTGCTAAAATTAAAAATATGTTAAGGGGTTTAATAAATAATTTACGCAGCAACAGGTAATTCTAAAACATTGAAAACTGATAATAATATTAATAAAATTCAGATTAAGTCCAAATGTATGAGAAAAATTAATACTCACATGATATACAATAAAATAGTATATTATTATACAATAAAAAAATATTAAGAGTCCATTGAGTTCTTAGATATCTAAAAATCTGAAAGCATTCTTTTTATATTAGAGCTGAATCTTTTCTTTGGTAGCAAAATTAAGATTGCTTTAATAAATTTTTTTTTTTTTCATGTACATTTTGTAAATAGTGTGATTTTTGTTTATTTTGCATGTGCTTTTGGCAATTTAGGATTTATAGGGATACTGTGAATCAATTTAATAAATATTTGGTATATTTTTACATTATTTTATATTCATTTCTTTCATCTTAAAATGAAAACACAATTGCCTGCATCAGCTTCAGCTTACAATAAGTTTCCCATCATGGGTCATCATCTCGGTAACCCTTGGTAATAATTAGAGCTTGATCCGCGTCTTACAAGTAAAAATGTGCCCTTGTTATAGATTATATTATTTCCAAAGATAAAAATGATGGCCACCATAAAAAATCTCAGCTGCCATTTCGTGAATGTAAAATAAATTAGAAATCGATGACTCCGGCCAAATCAACGTTGATATTTAGGTACGTTAGGATATTAGATATGTTTTTTGTTCAAGGTGTTACGCCTTTAAGAACCTATTTATACTATCGAAAAACCTAAAATTTATTTATTTTAGTAAACTTCTTGTATTTCGAGGACCATGTAAGAGAGGGTATACTATTTTTGGCCTCAATAAATAAATGTGATATAAAATTATATTTATTGTATACACTTTAAATTACTTGTAAGACTTGTGTAGTTTTAATTCATTCAAAAGAGAGAAAAAGGTAATTCAAGTCTCGATATGATGTAACGCTTGTTACTGACCTAACTACCGTTCTTGTCTTTCATCTTGTATAACTTTTTTTTTTTCTTCTTCGTATGTCTTATGTTGTTTATCTGTAATACAAGTTTGAAATTACATGCGTTTTGCTGCGGTTCATAACTTTAAAAAAACATTATCTGATTGTGAAATGTGGTAGCTTTATTATTATTATTATTATTGCATAATTTAATATTACATCTATATTTTATGGAAATAATATGCGAATGTCTTCATGTTTATAATATTGATGTAAAGGAAAATGCAATTCAGATTTTCACGTTATTAACTGTACAGTAAATAAGAGAGAGAGAGAGAGAGAGAGAGAGAGAGAGAGAGAGAGAGAGAGAGAGAGAGTTCACATATAAACCTTGCCCATCACTTTATATTTAAAATCAAAACGTTAACTTATAAAATGTGTTTTGCTTTTAATGTATAACATTTTGTCAGTAAAATTGAAGTTTAATGAACCCTTATCAAAATTCCTTTTAAATTAAAAAAGCAAGCAACTAATTACTGTGCATTTTTTTATTATAAACATATAAAAGAAGAGAGGGGCATATAAAATTTATCCAAATTCAACCTAGTAAATTTGAGGTTATTTATTTAAATAAAAATCTCCCATGTGAATTTGTTGCGAAAATTTTTGTAATACATTTTATAGCGTTTTAAATGTTAACGTTGGTGACTCGTAAATTCATTTTATTTCAAATTTTTATTTCTATTAAATTTGTTTCAATTATACAGCAATAAAAAAGTATGCTATACGTCGCACTTAAATTCTATAGAAATTTTAAAAAAATTTAAATATGTATACATATTTAAATTTTTCTACTTTTTAATGTAAGATCTCTTATTAATAAAATCACGAAACAAATTTATCTATAAAAAAAAATGACATGCTAAAGTATTTTTCTTGCCACACATGTGAACGATAAAATCATTATTATTATTAACCAATTCATCAAGGATAATAATATAGCTATTAAAATTAAATATATATGTATTTTATAATTTACTACGAGTTTTTATCATGGTGTAACTTATAATTTAATAAAGAAGTCTTTCGTTAAGAAATTAGGTGCAGAAAAAAAAAAATATATATATCATTGACCTAGAAAAAAAATGAACGAAATATTTTTTTTTCATCACATTATGTAGGCGTAGGCTATCGTCAATTTAAATAACTTGAGTTTAGTGTGTATTCTAACATTAGGTTATATAATTTTGAAAAGTATATTATAAGGTCCAGTTTAGCTTGGCAAACTTCACCATTAGTTCGTTCTTTCCCCTCAATTCCTCCCTTTTTTTTATGTATAATATATATATATATATATATATATATATATATATATATATAATACCATAACATTTTGCTATAAGGAGTGTTACTCCAAATATAGCATGCCGCTCCCTCATTTTTGTGTTAACTTAACTATAAGGTTGAAATTTAAATTATTTTACATTTAAATATCAACTTTAATAAATTTGTTTGTATATACTAAATAACATGTTTTTACTCTGTTATGGTATAAATTTATGTACTGAATATGTATATACCCAAAATTATATTTACTTTTATTTTAGACACAGACTTGTGTTTTTAATGTCTGGTAAAAATCTTATCATTGAGTATGCATATTCATGACTCTTGAGATGCAAGTATTTACGTCATTGGTGATGTTAAGGATATTTAAAAATATCAGTCCGTCAGAGGTTCGACAGCATGTTAATATGTGTTTACGCATAGCTAACACAAATAATTAATATTATATCATTTTGTTTTCTTTAGAATTTCTTTACTTTTAATTAGTTTATAGGGTTGTATTCAGATGGCTTGTATCTAAAAAGAAAACTTGCAAACTATATGATGCTATTTGAAAGTTAACAGTAACAGCTACCTATGATAAAATTTTAGAACACATGACCATCAAATAAGAGAGAAAATAGTTAACAATGTTTTATAATGTTTTATAATGTCATATTAACATGGGCTCTTATGGGACTAAAACGTAAAAAAAATCATAATTTAAAATCTAGCATGGTACCCCCCCCCCCCCACCCAATTTTTTGCATTTTTGAAGGTACCATATCCTAATGTATCACACCGTGCAAATTTTTATATTTTTCTTTCTTAACAAATTTTTAGTCAAATCCCGCAGTACCTGATTTCCCTCCTTAAACTGAAACGGAAGAAAATATTTTTCTTGAATTTTTGTTTTGAAATTATTTTCATATTTTTTATATAAATGTGTAAGAGTATAATTTCTATTGAAATATACATTATCTAAATTATTATTATCTATATATCGACTTTTCTATATTATAATACTGTGATACCAATTATAAAAATCATTCTTCTTCATTTATTAAGTCACCAATCCAATTTCTATACATACACAAAAATAAACCCTACAAATGTAAAAGCGATACAAGTATTTTCATGTTATTATACATGGACAGAAATACGTATAATATTTGTGCAAGATCACTTTCAGCACAATTTCTGCAATACAACAAAATCTATGCTACGCATATGTCATATTGTTAATTTTTTTTATATATACATAAGCATAAATATTACGTTGTACACCATAATCATTTATTAGCATTATCTATGTTTTAATGACATAAATGCATCATAAATTACGTAATTTATAGACTTTCCGTATAGTATACTGTATAGGAAATTATCAAAAGGGATTTTTATTTTCAAATTTTATAATAGAACTGAATGAACTGTCGTGAGTTTCAAACTGAAAACAAGTTTTTTTTTTTTTTTTTTTTTTTTATCTTGCTGTTAGTTGATTTGATTCCAAATACGCTTCATAGCAAGGCATCCTATAAGTAAGTCTAATTTAGCGTTTTGATAACCGTACTTCAAGTACACCTTGGTGTTTAATAAATAAATAATTATATTGTCGTCAGAGAAATGGTCAACTGATATTTTTTTTCCTCCTCCCTACTTTGAGGAATATCTTTGATCTGGTCAAGGTAGTATCTTGATCTAATCACTCATTGACATGACATTTGTAGACACTAAATTTATGCTGAAGTAAAAGTCAGATGGGCTTTTTGCCCACACAACATTTGGCACTTACTTATATTCAGCAATAGACGAAGGGATGTTTTCTGGAGGAGGAAATACGCGGGGAACTAATACAATCGAAAATAAATAAATAAAAGCTGATGCTGTTACAAAAATTACTACCCTGCTATATCACGGTAAATCATCGAAAGATTTGCAAAATTTAAAGTTTTTTTTTTTATAAAAAGTATATTGATTAAAGTGAAACTTTATTTATACAGTACATACACAATAACTTCCTGAATTCTATGATTTTGATTGACGTATGAAATGAATCACGAAACGATGTTTAATACGTTTGTGAAAACTATAAAATACGTGCGTCAAATATAAATTTCATATTCTTTTCACCGCGTACTGAACGTCGTTCAACAGACTTAATTAGCATAATGTTTACCTTTTGTAGAATAATTTGACATACAGATCATATTTTCACGTCGTATAGTGATGTTCATCACGTATTACATCTTATATAGTAATTAGTTCACGATTGCACGAACCTCATTTTTTTTTTTTCTGTTTTAGATTATTTGCCCTCTTTATATTTTATAATAATAATTATATCTAGTTAATTAACATGGTAAGTAATATTTGCATTATATACAATGATTTAAATTGCATGAAGAATCAATGTAGATTTTTTTTTTTTTTTTTTTTTTTTTTGCAATTAAATTATAAGTTTACATTGAAAATATTGCACCGAGTAAACGTGGCTAATTTCGGTAAATTAGCTTAAGTAAAAAAATTGAATTGAACAAACTATCGATTCCACATTTTTATTTACGTATTTATTACTATATATATATTATTATTATTTTTGTATCAAACAATAGTATGGTTGCATTAATTTAAATGCCGATGCCATATGTAAGCACTAAATAACATGGGCTGGTATGGGAAAACGACACATTTTGCTATATAGTTTATAAATACCAAGCAATATATTTGAGAGCATTGATCCTTGTTAATAAGTTAAATTAGGTTTTCAAGTGTGCAAGAAAATTAATAATAACACCAAAATTGAGTAATTTTTTAAATAAAATAGCCCACAATCATGTTTGTAATATGCTGAGCAATATTATTCATTGCTCCACAGCAGGGATTCGAAGCGCATTCAGTACATGGCGTCATGCGCATACACCCTTATCGAATAGATAATTACAAAATGTATACTTAATTTTCAGCGATAACATATTTCATTCATTGATAAATCGTGCTTATTAAAAGTTATTATATAAAGCGTTTCCTTTATATTATTCATTAGTGATAAAGTTACATGCTATATTTGTAATGAATTGCTATTTTATCTATATGATAGAGACCCTATTGTTGGCATGCTAATGCCTTTTTACGGGTTATTCTAAAAAAAAAAATCGATTACCAACTGTTGACACTTTTATAAATATTGAGTTGATATTTTTGATATTTATTTATTATTTATTTATTTATTTATTTATTTATTTATTTATTTATTTATTATTTGAGTTGATATTTTTTGATGCCACCATTGAGTCCAATCCTATACCCTGGGTATATTTTTAAGTCTTAAAGTTTTTTTTTTTTTTTTTTTTTTTTTTTTTTTTTTTTTTTTTCATTAACGCTTGCGAACTGGATCTCAACTAAACAAACTTGTGGTTACTGTCTTGTATAACTTCATTTAAATATAAAATTATTAGTATAAGTATCCATGCATAGCAAATTTACATTTACAGAAATTTGTCTCACTAAAGTCGAAATTTATCGTCAGTAAGTTTGAATCTATGAGTCATTATTATTACGAACAAACAGCACCAATGACGTCACAACCACAAGTTGTGACGTCATTCATTGTTACGTCACAATCACATAATATAATAATAAAGTCGTTCACTTATTGTTGCCTTATTAGTAGGTATGACGTCAATGTACCCGTCCTTGTTATTTATGAACTTTTTATGTAAAATAACGTAAGAATAATTCATAATGCATGTAGTCTCTTTCTCTTTAGTTCTTATATACACACAAAGATATCCGTGGCTGATGCAATGTCAAGTAGATATTGGAAATATGGCAAGTCTACGCAAAAGTAATGTAAGCCCTCTGTTTGCTTGCTCCAAAATGCGTAATTCTATTTAAAAATCATTAGATAATCGTCATTTTTTCGTGGTTTGAAGCTCAAAAAACAGGATTTATACGAACACCATTAGTTGAAAGTTGAATAAGTTATGTTATTATAATTAATATGCAATTTTAAAAAACACAACATAAATTACGTAATTTCTTTCATCCGTATACTGCTATGGTATACTATAGATAATATAATCTAATTCGTATATTTAAAATGAATTTACAAGAAAGTATTTCTGTAATGTGAAAGATAAATAAGTTTCACCTTACTTTTATCATTAGAAATACGTACATTGCAATGGAGAGCAATAAAATAAACACATACGCGGGACTTTTTTTTTTTTTTTTTTTTTTTCTTAAGTGCTAATAATTGTTGTTTTTCAACATGCAAAATGTATTATTCCATTCATATACCTTGCATTTTATAACGATAACTGAACTTCTATTGTGTTTAGTTTGACATTCACTTAGCATTTTTTTTTTAAACATCTCTCAATGGAACTTACCGGTGAAGCGTACTAGCAAATCATAATAGGTTGAGTGTTGCGGGTAAAGCCTTACAAGGTCCCCTAATTTCTTATTCCTATTGCGGTACCATGTTTTACATTTTTTTTAAGAGAAAACGAACAGACCAAGGCAGACTAAGGAATACATTATAATAGACACACTTATACGTGTTAATAGACGATTTAATAATAATAATACCATCTATTTATTATTGATAAATAATATATTTTAGGATTCACAGTATTTAAATGGGCTCTATTATTGTGTAATCTAATAAAAAGGATTTGAAAGTTGCATGTTTTTCAGCAATCAAAACACTTAGTATTACGAATAACAGAGACAATTTAATTAAAATGGAATTACTCATTTTGAAGGTATGGGGTGAAGTAGGTACACGAACACTTAATCTTTTTTTGTCACTTTACATAATGAGGAAATTAAGTTTGGAAAATATTTAAATAATGTATTTATTAAAATAGCAAGATTTGAAATTTTATTGTAAAATATCATAAATATATTTTTTCCCGTAACTGTATATATAAGGCGTATTTAAGGTCAAAGATTACAATCATGATCCCACTCTTATTAAAAACTGCTGAAAGTATCCGCGTGATGAAAATCATTTCTCAGAAATACTTCATAATAGCTTATCCTTCGCACGTCCATACAGTAGACACCATAGACATACAATTAATTTAATTTTCTTTGCACGCAATGTAGATTATTATAACTTTTTTTTAGAATGCCAGCAATAATGTCTAATTCCAATTTATTGATTTTTTTTTATATAGAACTTTGTGTTCACACACCCTGAACAAAAAACTTGCCTATAATATATCAACGTTATTTGGCCGGAATCATTGATTTCTAATTTATTTTCCATTTAAATAATGTCAGATGCGGGTTTATGACGTCACAGCTCACCTGGTCTACGCGTGCGGAAACAAGCGAGGTGTGACGCATCTGACATTTTGTGAATTGAAAATAAATTAGAAATTAATGACTCCTGTCAAATTAACTTTGATATTTAGGTATGTTAGGATATTAGGCAAGTTTTTTGTTCAAGGTGTTCTACGCTTTTAAATATATTTGAATAAAATTAGCATTATTATTATTGTGAACTGCTACTTGTAGAGAACTCTCATTGTCTACATATCGTAAGCTTAAAAATCGCTTGTTAGGAAAAATAAAAAATAAAAAACTATCGCATGATACTGATATTTGCGAGCGTGCTACTAATCAACGTGAGAGAAAAAAATCTCCTTTGTTTTGCTCTAATTTTAAACAAAAAAAATAATGATTAAAAAAAATATTAATATAATATTTTTTCTTATAAAAAGTATTCAAAATTTGGTGACACCAAATTTTTGGTGATGATGAGTATAGTCGGCTACGAAACGAATCGAAGTAATACATTTTTTTTAATTTTCTTGCTTTCAATTTTTATAAATTTTGATAAATTAATCTCTCTCTCTCTCTCTCTCTCTCTCTCTCTCTCTCTCTCTCTCTCTCTTATTCCATGAAGTTTAGTGGGACCAAAAATCTTTGTCTTTTTAAGAAAATCCACTTTAAACATAAAATTTTTATAACTTATTATTTTGGGTGTGTGAAATTTTTTTGACAAAAATTGTACAATGCTGGAAGTGGAGAATCCTTACACAAGAAGAAAATATTGTGGGTGTAAAAAATTTTTAAAGTTGTCAAGGCTAATACGTGGCATGAGTTATGAAAATTTAAGTGTGGTCATCATCCTAGTTCGCCTTCATATATATATAATATAATAATAATAAAAAGCTTTTTAAATGCTTCACACTTAAGCAAACTTATATCTCTTATAATACTCAATACAAAACTTTTCTTTGTATATAACGCGACGAGTAGAAAAATAATATTTAATTTGCAATGTTTAAAAATAGTTTTTTTTTTATTATTATATTTATTTTTTTTTTTTTGTTTTTTTTACATGGTAGATACAGATGACATTGCTTTAAATGTGGAAATTAAAGATGATTTACCAAGTATGTACTGTACGTCTAATTTATTCACAATAAAAGGTTTTCGATATTAAAATTACTATGTGCGGTACAATGCAAAATTATCATGTTAGCTCATAATTTACTGTAAGTTTTTGTGTTGTAAAAAAAAAAAAATACAGCACAGCTACAGCTCTTAAACTTCATAACCCCTGAAAGTTTAGAGCATAGACAATATTTATACGGTTTAAAAAGTGATTAAAGGTAATTTGAGTATAAAATTTTACGTCTAATATTATTTTTATTTATTTATTTATTTTTTTTTTTTAGAGTTTATTGACAGTTGCCAACCATATCATCTGCAAATTTTAATATTTTACTCCTCAAAAGTATTTTATTTTTTATTATTTTGCTTAAAATTAGAGTAAGACAAAAATATGTTTTATTCTCACGTTGATGACGCTTATAAATAATGTGATACTTGGAGATTTTTTATTTGATAATTATTTTTCACTCCCTAACGTAAGGATTTAGCAATATTGTTTTAAAAGGTTTTTTTTATTTAGCACAAGGCAAACAAATGATAAATTAACAACTAAAATAAAAAAAATTGGTTTTCATATATTATAAAAATTTGCCACATTGTTTCATTTATGTTAAAGTCAACGCCATAACTGAGCACTAAATAACATGGACTGATATGAGAAAATGGCACATTTTGCCAGTTTAAAAATACTTCGCAATTCTTTTTTTTTTTTTTTTTTTTTTTTTTTTTGAGAGTATTGATGCTGTTAACAGGTTGAATTAGTTTTTCAAGTATATGCAAGAAAAATAATAATAAGAACAAAAACAGCTAATTTTCTAAAGAAAATAGTCAAAAACTACGCTTGTCCTGTGCTGAGCTATGTTATTCATTGCTCAAGAAGGGCATCGAAAAGCACTCAGAATGACGTCATACGCACACACCCTATAGAGTTAATAAAGGAGAAATAACATCAACCCTTACAAACGTAATAAAAAAACTTGTTTTATTTTTATTATTATTTTTAACGATTTATATAATTCATCAAAATCCGTGTATTTTTGTATAGTCTTATACTTTTGCACGAGAAATTGAATTTTTACGACGTTTAAGTTTTTATAGAGGCGGCTTGCAGATTGACTATTACGTATATATAAACATTACAACCACAAAAATACATTATAAACTGTCTGAAGTCATTACTTTACTTCTGAATCTTTGAAAATAAACAGCTCAAATTGAAATACTTTCAAATAGCTTTGATGAAATGTTTTTGTTGATAAATTGTTGACCTCTTTATACCGAAATACAAATAAAAACATAGACGTTGGCTTGATTTGTTGCGCTCAGTCTGCATGTCATTTTAAATGTCAGTTATATGACGCTAAATAACTCAATTAATTAATCCCACATCATGACATTATGAGGAGTGACATAATTTAATAGAAACATTTTGTAAATTTGATAAGTGGGCAATTTATATTGTAGTTCAAAAATCTCTATAGAACAGTATACGTATCTTATATGCATCAATTTGTATTTTTTTTTATTTATTAATTTTTTAATGGAATTATACTAATTGTATAAGGATATAATCTGTAAAGTAATTTATATGAATCTGAACTTTATTTTCAAAACATCGAAATAGGAATGAAAGTGAATAATTGTATTTCTAAAAGAAAGGACTTTATAGGTTTAAGCCCTTATGATATCACTTTGATTTTGATGCAACTAGAACAGAAAAAAGGGTTCGTAAGCCCTGTTTTTGTTTTTTATTGCTAATGTTTTTGGGGCAAGGTAACAGATTTACGAAAAAGCCTAATAACAATGATACAAAATGTGTTTATCAAATTTGTGAATTTAATGCGAGAAAACTCAGTTTTTATTTACGTAAAAATATTATGCAAACATGACTGTGACGATAACTGGAAGAAAAAAAAAAAAAAAAAAAACTAGATGTTTAAATTTATTTTTATGGACAAAAAACAGAGTACTTTGCTACTTTGTATAATGGTATGCTTTACATTATCATCAATTGTTTAAATATAAATTGGCTTTACAAAGTTACGCTCGCCCGCTTTAGTATATTTTAATAAGTTGATTTCAATGTTTCAGATGAGCAAATCTAATGGACCCCCTGCCTATGGCCCCACATCTGCAGTACCACCACCTTCAGCACCCCCCAGTTATGCCCAGGCAGTGGGTGGTGTGCCTCCTGCTAGCCCTTTCACCCCGGGACACTCATGTAAGTATCCAACACGTTTTCTTCACTCTATAAATCTAACCACATACTTGTTTTGATAGCCTACAGCAACGGATATTAAAAAAACAAACAACAACAACTTCGAAAAGTTAACAGAAAATCTATAGAGCTCATTAGTCTAACATTTACTGTCGATGTTAAAACTAATTAATTAGGTGATAAATCTAATGCTTCTTGTGTTCAAACTATTTTTGTATAATGTGGAATGACCTGTAATTCCATACAATTACCTGTTTAATCAATACTAGGTAGTAGATACTGGGATATTCGGATAAATTCAAAATCTGAAATAAAAAATGTACTGTTTATACTATATGATAACTGCATGCTATTAATTTGTACACCTTAAAATAAATGTAACCGTATTAATTAAAGAGGCTCACTCGTTAAACATTGTAGCCTTGCCTTAGTTTAACAAGTAACCGGAAGTTAGTCAGTGGTTCGATCAGTTTAAGGAATTATATTTAAAAAATAGTATAAAGAATGTCTTATAATTATAAAAAAGCATTTTAGTTCAAAAATGTTTACTTCATGTAATACTTGACACGTGTAAAGAAAAAAAAATGGATTACTGACTGAAAACTATATAACACAAACTTATTTTCTACATTATGAATAACGCGCGCGGTGTAAAGTTTGTGACCTTATATTATCCATAATGTCATCTCTTTTATGAATATAGTGTAAAATATTCAGGTGACCTCTTGTGACATTTACACGTCATTGATATTCCATGCATACTCCTATCTAAACCCATCTATATATTATATCACTGACAGAACAAAAATTGTTTTCGTACAATAAGGATATACATTTTTTTCTTAAAAGGTGCCACACGTTATTATAGATAATATAATATCAAGGAGAGAGGTCAATAGTGGCGGTGAATTGATAAAAAAAAAAAAAATAGTAGATCTTCTACTGAACTTGATTTTATTTTTATACTATGGAGATTTCACCATGCAAAATTTTTATTTTCAAAGGTTTGAATTTTTTTTTTTTTTTTAGCCCATATGTTTATGTTATTAATATTATTTTATCCCCCTCAATTTTATCGTTGTTTTTGCATTGGTGATCAACTTTAAAACTACTACAAATGATAGCCGACGTATATAAACTTTCAAATGATTTCTAATTAAATAGCAATCAATAGATGATCATTTAAAATCGTGAGATATTGATACTCCTTTTAGCATAAATTTCTTAAACATAGCATATCATTTTATAGTCGTGAGTGAAGGATTGCTGAGACCTTATGCAAAGTTTTAAAAGACGACAATTATAAAAACAAAACAGAAAAATATCACTTAGTCCATATTTGGAGAGATAAAAACAATGAAATAGTGATAAGGAAATTATTGTGGTTGTTGTGGAGTTTGTTCCTTGCAATTAAGTTGCCAGGCATATTATGATATAATAATACAGATTGCTTATTTTTTTCAATAATAACTTTTGCAATTGCTTATATAGGGAAAAAATTATGTATTAGATAAAAAGACGTAAATAATGCTTCATTTAAGTATAACTGTTGCTATATGGATTATTTATAATTTTTTTTTTATGAAGCAGCTTAACTATTATGCTCTATTGCCGAGATAATGTTTGTTATTGCACTGAATTTGAGGGCTATATAGCATAATGATTACGATTTTATGCAGTAGAGATTTACGCTATCGGAATTGAATTTTACAGCCCTTAAACTATAAAACTGATTTCTTTTGGCGTATGGATATGATATAACATTTAAATGAAGCATTGGGTGAAATGAAATCTCCATCTAGATGCATGTTATAAGCCAAAATAGAAACAATCAATTAATGTAAATACCATACACAGACACACTCTGTCACATAAAATTTTACTCTATTCCCTTACAGAGTAAAGGCAAAGAATAAAATTTTCTGTATAAAAGAGTTTAAGGAAATGAAAAACTTGCACAACAATGGGAGTAAATGCCAACATAAGCATTCTTTGCCACCCACCTATATCTTGGCCTGTGTAATCTATATGGCAATGTTGCCATATTGACGATTTTTCCATAAGCCTAATGTATTGCAAGATTTAAATTTCATTTCGGTACAAAAATATATTATAATATTGTATATTTAATTTCAATTATACATGGATAAATTTTTTAGTTGCTCGATATAACTTTCAACGTGACTAAAACCACTAAAATATTTATTTATTATATTGAACGTCACTCACAGTATGTTACTTATGTATAAGCTTTCTGAACACGCTATATTTTGTCGACTAACGCAGTCCAACAACATTTTTCTTCATGAAAGTTATTAGGAAATATACGCAAAGGTTTCAGTTTCTTTATTGATCAAGATACCAGTTGGTATTTACACTTATTATAGAAACAAATCGAAGATTTCTGTGCGTCACAGATTTCAATTTTCATAATTAGATTTATATAATTTATACTATCGGATTTAAATCATTTATACCGTATCGTTGCTGAAGTATTTCGGTCAATATAATATTGTATAGGAACTATTTTCCCATTTAAAAACGTACATGGAAAGGAGAAATTTTGCAATTTAGACTGCATTTATGTTATATAGTATAAACGATGAAAAATTACAACCACATAAATAATTATGCTGTATATCTTAATATTTATGGTATAATATAACATAGTTTTCATGCAGTATAGCATTATAGATTATGCTGTATCGAACAAACTGTGCTGAAAATAAGCTATAGCATAATTATAACTTATAATAGCTAAATTTTTGTGTCCCTTGAATTCAATTATGATTTAAGAATACGCGTCCCTGTAATGTATAATATTTAAACTTGGTCACTTGTTGAGGGTTTGAAACAGTGATATTGGCTTACAATGTTTATTAAAATATTTTATTGTATATTTACTCGAATTTCATATTATATTATTGTAGATTCATAATTACATAATTTTCAGTAAATCCACCTCATTACTCTGGTTTACAAGATGCCTTACCAGTTCGTGGTCACAGATGTGTGCTGCTTCATAGAAATGCAGAATTTGGCATGCAGTATCTACCTGCAGATAATGTTAGTGCCGGGCAATATCAACCAGGTTCTTTAGGTTGCAGTATCTTAAATAGACCAGGGGGTTAGTCATCATTTTTACGTATAAAATTGGTGTCTTTTTTTATTATTATTATTGTTGTGTGCAGCACATTGAAAAAGCATACGAGTACTAGACATTACAATAAAACATACTTAATTAGTAAAAAAAATTAATAAGATGTGTGATTTTTTTACTCTCCACTTTTTTAGAGTCCTTTGAAACTTGAAAGTATAGTTTTTTTTTAAGGTTGCATCAAGTATAGCAATAAAAAAAAAATCGTCTGTCAAAATAAAGTAGTGGGAAAATAATAAAATTGGTTTATGAAAAGTAATAATATGAAATAAGTAAGATGTATACTAGAACCTAATTGGTTTTTGGTCGGACTTATAATGGGTATTATAAGATATTAAAAAAGAAAAAAAAACTTATAATTATTGTACCGTATAAATAATTCTAACATTTTATGAGTAATTTTTATGTGACTTTTCTCTATAACTATTTACGAGTTCGATCTTATCATAATGAGTTGTCCATGTACTCGCATGTGTTTTTGAATCAGTGTTTACATTTATATTCACAGCTTTTATTTGGCAAGACTTTGCCCTGTTGAAAGCTTGTATGTAGTTTTTTGTATTTATTTTTTATTTTTACACGCTCATTGTATTTGCTGCACAGTTATTACTTATTATAATTGTTCAAAGTTGTTACTAAAATTCGTTTTTAAACATAACTCATAGAAAATGAATTTTTGAATAGCCGTAAGAAAAGATAATATTAAGTTGGTAAAAGAATCGTATCAAAAATCTTAGGAAATTGCGACTGCTTTTTTTCCACACAAGTTCTGAGGATGATTCATTTTTAACCGTATTTTTTGATAAAGATAAAAATGGATCATATATCATTGCGGTTTACAAGCTTTAAATATAATTTATTACAAGAATTTGAAAATTATTTTTAATGAACGGAAAAAAGAATGAAATAAAATAACGTAATTTACGCTGCATTATTGTCCTATATCTAAGTTTATATGTCACTATTTTAGAATTACATACATAATTATGCTATATGTAACACATTCTGTACAGTATAGCATAAATCGTGTCGTTTTGAATGAATATTGTTAAGAATGAGCTATCATTTAATAGTGTCCGTGTGATAAAAAAAAGTAAACCCTTATTACCATTATTATTATTATTTTTTTTTTTTTGTTCTATTTGAGTTTATACTGTTGCGGTTTAAAATTCAAGATTCAAACTTTTTCAATTTTCAATTTTTCTTTTTCATTTGACTTATTTGGTACATCCAAGATAATTACTTCATATAAACTTTTTATTATATACCTACAACTATTGCAATTATTAACGTACGTTATTATGTAACGATAACATAGGTAATAGTGCATACGTGCTTTTTATTTGACTACATAATAAAAATAAAAATTGTAGGTATATGACTTGAAGTTCATGGTAAATCCATATTATTATTATTTAATTGTTATTATTGTAAAACTATAATGGTCGAATAGTCTGTTCCGTACTATATAACACGCAAACGTAATTTTAAAATACTTCTTACAATCAAGTATAACATGTCGCAACCACTATTTACTAAAGGTTAGTAATTTTTAATACGATATAGTATTTATTATATATATTAATAAAAGTGAAAATAAAAATCTGGTGTCAATCGAACCAATATTTTTAAATAGTGAAGTAAAGTTATTAAAGGTTTCTTCAAAATACGTGCGTTTGTGTTTTAAATGCTGAGTTTTACACTAACTCAAAGTTACGACCTTGGTGAACAGTTCTATATAACGTTCCATCGTCAAAAAAAAAAAAACTGTTATAATTGACGTGTAACGAAATAGTGAGTGCCGAATGATATATTTTTTGATCATGCCAAATACAGATATAGACCATAATTCTCGTAAATTGTCTCATTTTTCTTTATATATATATTTAAGATTTCCATTGACTTTTAATTATAGAATTGTAATCTGTATATTGTTTATCGTCTTTAAGAAAATTAATACAAAAAAAACTATTAGCAACTTATATTTGAAAATACAGTAACCGTTACATAGGCTATCATATGGTTATTTCTGTAGTAACCATTTGTGTATAAGTTGGTTATAAAGTAACTGGCGGTTTATTTTCACCTCACGTTGTATATTGATTAATTAGCATTATATTCTCTCTCTCTCTCTCTCTCTCTCTCTCTCTCTCTCTCTCTCTCTCTCTCTCTCTCTCTCTCTCTCTCTCTCTCTCTCTCTCTCTCTCTCTCTTTCTCTCTCTCTCTCTCTCTATTTATTTATTTTTATTATTTTTTTTTATACTTAGCATTTAATAATTTTTTTTTTGTTTATGTAATATTACTGACGTCAATTACAGCAATGAGAAGTCATTGTGATTTTTTTTTTAATTATTATCATTTATGCTGTTGAAATTTGTTTCATGATTTTTGTGCAGGAATATTGTTAGTGCTCAATTCAAATTTGTAACTTAGAATTACAGTGCACTTTTTTTTTTTCTCGAGCAATGAACTATTGAACTAACACATATTATGAAAAGGAAATAAAAAGAGTGTAATTTGAACATTATTTGCTGCATATAATTTTGGCTGTATGTAAATTAATAATTTACATGCCGAGAAAGTTTCTGTCAAGAATTTTTTTTTTTTTTTTTTTTTTTTTTAGTTTTTTAGTTTTTTAATTTTTTTTATTGAATCTAAACATTAAATTTGAAACTCCAAATCGAAATGCTCTGATCCGACATTTTCATTTTTCGGCATGCGATATGAAAGAAAATTGCATTTTCATGCACACACACACACACCTATAATAAAAAAAATAAAAGTAAAAAAAAAACTCGTATTTGTTGTCTTGTGTGTTACATTATGTCATATACCTAACCATTTTTATACTATATGTTTTTATGTTTCAACTATGTTAGTAATTATAAAATTAAATCAAGAAGAAATACACAATCTAATAAAAATTTATTATTATTTGCACAAAAATGAATTAGTTTTTATCTAAATTCTTAAAGTTAAAATGAAGTTATTGTTTGAGAAAGAAGAAGAAACAAAAATTATGATGTATTACGTTTTTGTTACTTTTTAGTTTATGCTTAATATTTTGCAGTCTTTATTTTTAATGTTATTATTTGTTATATGCACATGACAATGTTGACGTTGAGTTGTAAAATTAAGAGGTATAGTTCAACTGGTGACTCACAGTGCTTGAGACGATGCTTAAAATATTTGTATCCACTCAAATTTTTGTTTTGGGGTAAAACATTATAGGGACTTGACCTTAGCACAAGCATGTCCAAAGTGGTGACTTACCACTTCAAAATACCACCCGAGTATGCCCAATTTTATCGTTAAGTGTTGTAATATGATATCTTAATGAAATCCTGTACTCATGATCCAGTCATGAAACAACTATAGACTCTTTTGTGACATCATAAATTGGGGTTAAAAAATTACAGAATACAAAGACAACTTTTGGAATTCATGATCTCATAAACATAGGGGTACAATAGAAATTGCAATGAAAGGTTGTCTACTTTATACAATGCTAGGAAGATATTAAGAAGGGTTAAAATATATAATATGTGTATATAGAGGTGTTGTGATTGATCAATGATTTTTTTTTCTTCGTGCATGATCTTTTTCATAACAATAAAATTAAAATCTAAAAGCTTGTGTTACTTAAAAATAACTAACGTGATATGTCTATATCAACAGTCTCTCCTGGTCCAGCTATCGTAACTACAGTGGTACCAGTGGGTCCTCACCCCACACACATGATCTGCCCCAGTTGTCATGCTGAAGTTGATACCAGTACAAGGACAGAACCTGGACCCATTGCTTACATATCGGGAGTTCTTATTGCTCTCTTTGGGTGAGATATCAAAAAAAAAAAAAAAAAATATGTTGAGAAAATATTCATGAAATGTTTTAAATGTTTATTACTGCTGATATTGTTTGATCAAAATATTTTACTAGCTTAAAACATGTTAATCAATTTAAGGAAAAAAAAACAATCGTGGTTAGAATCAATAATAATAATAAAAAAAAAAAGGATAGAATTACCAGCAAGAGCCATACCACAGTAGAAGTTCTATGGAGAGGTCAAAGTCTCATGTGGCACAGTTTTTTTTTTTTTTTTTAAAGGTTTATATCATAACTGAGAGCTTTGGTCATATATGAATGACATTATCAATCAATGAAGAGATTTACTTGAGCACATCACTGAGCAGTGTCTTGTCTTGTACTCCAAAAGTGACTTTATTATAACTCAAATGATATAAAAAAATGGATAGAGAAAACCAGCAAGGGCCTTAAAGAGAGGCTTGAAAAAATTCTTGCTAGCACAGAGATAATTAAAAAAAAAATGAATAGCTTTCAGCACTAAATTATGAGAGAAAACAGAATATTGAGTATGCCTTCTTCAGTCCTTACAGACTCAAAAAGAAACTATTATTATGACTATTTTAGTTTTTAGTATAGGATCCCTTTAATTTAGTCTGTTATACACTCTGGCCAAAAAAAGGTCGTTCCCGCCAAAAGTTATATCCACGGTGCTAAACCCATCAGAGAGCGTGTTATAAACCTACTAGCCAATCACAGTTGACTTTACATTGTTAATTACACTGTATCCGCTCGAATTAGTATCGGGAGAAGTGTACATGTCACCTTATTGCTGTTATTTTACGTGCTACAGATGCTGGCTTGGCTGCTGCTTGATTCCCTGTTGTATCGACGAATGCATGGATGTTCATCACACCTGTCCTCATTGCAAGGCATACCTTGGCCGATTCCGTAGATAAACACACCTTTGCCATCGAGTTTACTTCATTGGGCAACTACAAATCTGAATATTTTATATAATAAAATATATTACCCCTTCCTTTTTTTTCCCCTTTTTTTTAATTATTGAATATTAGACCAGCGTATATATTATCAATTGTATTGTTTAAAAAAATAATAACTTGCTTTTTTAAATAAGATTTAAAAGTCAATATATTCAAGTTTCTTTATAATACGCTTTCAGAGGTCTTAATTCAATTGAAAAAAAAGTACTATTTTGAAGTCCTGTTTAATAATTAATTTTTTAAATACAATTTTGATATTATTTAATTTTTTTTAATGAGTTTTGTTAATAATACATATCTTCATAATATAAATTCCAAAGATATGATACTCTATAGAAAAAAAAACTATTCAAAAATCAATTTTAAGTCTCACTATACACACAAAATATCAAGAAGAAAAATATGTGTATCATGATTTTTGGAAACCATCAAATGATTCTTAAATGAAACATTTTGGTTACGTGTATTTTGTATTTTTAATAAATACAGAAAAGAAATTTATAATATTGTGTCATATAATTACTATTAATTTTATATGCATGAATTAAAGTGTTCTATAATAAAATTAGGTTTTATTGTAAACCATTAAAACTACTTGAAGTGAAGAAAATAAAAACAGTAAATTTTATTGTTTGTAACTTGATGAAAGTTAAGATCAGGTGTGTAAAATATAGGTATATATATTTTTTTTAACAGTGAAAATTTAATTGTTATCCATGTCAAAGCTGCTTTGAATTATAAAAATAAAGCTGTCTTTATTGCATTGAATTTTTACTACATTTTTGTACAAGTAATTCAAAGTCTGCATACTTTTTTTTTTTTATTATTATTATTGCTTCTTCTTTTTTTCTTATATTGAAAGTAGTTTTAATATTTTATTTTATATAATCAGGTACAGTGTCTGAGTTATAAAATTTCTTTCCAATTTCAAAAGTATTTATGGACCATTACATTAATGAAGTTACTATGAAATACATGTTCTTAGAATGAAATTTTATATCATAGAAACTGTGCCTTAAATGGAACTTTTTGTCTATTAAAAAAATGTACATATCTTTTTCAGTATATTATTTTATAGCTTTTTTTTATATACAAATATGCTAAAAGTGCCTCTCTGTAACAAAAAAATAAAAATATAAAAAAACATTACATGGAAAAAAATACACTATAAATGGCAGGTACAGCTCTGACCAAAAGTTTGAGAACAATTTGTATAGGCAACCTGCAAGCACACAATGTTATCTTTATGGGAAAACGCTGCGGCCTCTGCTGCCCCGTTCTAAAACTTTTGGCCAGAGCTGTACATAACTCCTGTAAATTGCAATAGGTAAACATTAGCCTGGATCAGGTATTAAAAAAACTACAATAATACTTAATGTATGCTCGACTCAAAAAACCTCAGCTGATTTATTGTTTTAGCTCTAATGTATCGCCCATTTTCTCGCGCGCATTTCACAGGGGGGCGGCTGGGCGATACCGTAAAAGGTCGAACGGCAGTAACTCAGGCTTTTTCAGACAAGTATAGACGAGTATATCCACCTAGATTGGATGATATTTCACCTAGATTAAGCATCATTGTAGTATACCAATACCTGTCTTAACGTATTATTCACACCTATTGTAATTTACAGTATTTATATACAGTAAATCTTTATATCAGTATAAATTTATATACAGTATATCATTAGTAGGATATATTTGAAAGAAAAGGATAGGATAAACCAGCAAGGGTCTTGCCATAGTGAAAAGAGTCCCATAGTTCAGTGAAAATCTTGCTAGCACAGATATAAAAAACTGACACATTGAACTGACACAATAAACTCCCAAGAGAGATGGAGTGTAAAATACCTTCATCAGTCCTTACAGACTTGGAGAGAAACACGTGCTACCTATTATTAGTAGTAATTTTTTTACCATGTATTAACAATTTTGAATAAAACCAACTTGCCAATTATTAGTATAAAAAATTGTGTAAACTAAAATTTTACAATAAAAATTAAATGCTTTTAACAAATTATACTTGTTAGTAAACCCTGATTATATTGTTTAGAAAAAAAAATGTAGCCTATTTACAGAATCATTGCTATGCTATTTTTTAATGAAAAACTATGGTACAGGGTTTGCATACAAGTTTTATATTTATACAATATATACAATTAAATAAAATAATATTTACAATATTGTGGTGTTAGCCTACTAAAGTGGGCCTTAATTTTTACTAACATTTCAACTGTAAATTACAGGAAATAAAAATGAATAAATTAGCAATAACAAATGTAGAATTCTTTTTGTTGCAAAATATATCATAATATTGTGAATGAGGATTTATAAGAAGTTTCTATTGAACTAATTTTCAGACAATGAATTTCATTATGTAATGTCATTTTTAAAAGCTTTTTTTATACATGTTTTTATGATCCTATATATTTTGAGTTTTTTCTTATTATTATTTGCTTCCATTAATTGAGTACTTAAGAACATGTTGAACATGATATTTAAATTGATTTTAATTAATTATTTGATTGAATGTACATAGTATCCTAATTGTGTACACACTAGGTCAGCATAAACTTAAAGGCCCACAGACACCCTGGCTTTTTAGAATCTACTAGGTTCAAAAACAATTTCACACATTGTTAAAATCTGATGCGACTATTCCTTCTAATTTAAATATTAGATTAAAGTTCTATCGTTGCTTGGCCAAGCAACGATCAGCTGACTTTTATACTTTAATTCATGTAAGTTTTTAACTTTGATCAGCACTCCGTCACATTTTATGGTCAATACAGCGACAATACCTGTTAATGCAATTTTGGCCACCAAAAGTGACCAAATAGTGTGAGCCGGTTCTGAAGATACATGAAGCGGATTGTATAATGGAGCGTGGCAAAATTTGATTTATTTTTTTAATTAAAAGGAAGAAGCGCACCAGCTCCAAACGACATATAAAGTTATTTTCATAAATAGATAGTACTAAATAGTGGATTAAACACAACTTCAAAAAAATTTAGTGTCTGTGTCCCTTTAACATCAAAAGTGATTCCGCAGGGAAAAAGGCTAAAAGGTAAATTGAGCTATGTTATTTTTTTTGCTAGCTTGTGAAATACCTGTACAAAATGAAGCAAAAACTTTGCAGGTGCTTAGGGCACTGGCAACAAAGCACTTTTAACTCACTTTTTAGCCTCTTTCTTTACACAGTGATTTTATCTTTGATATTAAGTTTATACTGGCCTTGTGTGTACGATGAACTTTATAATAATTTGGTGCCAACAGTTTAATTACAACTAAAATTAATTAAATAAGGGACAATATTCTTGGTGTTTATTAGTTTTGCCGATGTCTACGTATTCACATATTATTATAAAGATTTGTGTGATTATGCAGAGCCGCACAACAAAACATAACTTCATAAAAATGTAATTACAATTGCAGCTTGGTAAGACTTAATCCTGCCTAATAAGTTTCATAGTAAATTACTCTTGATGGTGTGAAAATCAACTTTAAGAGCTTCATAATTTAAACTTTGTTGTTTTCTTTTTTTGTATTGACAGTTCCATTCTAAATCAAATTTAATTAAAAATTATTCAAGTGTCCCCTTTTGGGAAGTATTTTTGTACTAACAATTCAAAAACTGAGTTATATGAAAAGATATAAGTGAATCGGGCAATACAGTATATTATTAAAAATTCTAATGTATATATTTTTTCTTTACTTGCCTATTATGTTTTGCAATTTTAAATGAAGAAAAAGAAAATTGAATACAAATTTAAAATGATATTGAATTTACAATATAAACTGATAATATGAACTCTCTTTTATTTGTAATAAAATATATATTTCATTGAAAGTCAATAAATTAAAAATCAGTTCAATACATGATTTGCATGAATCATTGTTACAAACTTGGTGACTAAATCAATAGTTTTGTATTGTTAAAAAATAAATTGAAATGATATATTGTAGTTATGGTAAATTTCCTGCCATTTGCATTTTTTTTTTTTTTTTTTTTTTTTTTTTTTGTGCATAAATGAATGGACTTTTTTTTATGTAACATTTAAGCCATGAAAACTAAAATGATGAAAAACTTTGGTCAAATACTGGATCGTTAAGTAATAAAGGATTTATTTTCTCTCTTGCTGTTAAGGTGTTAAATTCACATTTTTGCTTAACAATTTGAATAAAAAAAATTAAGCTAATGTATTTTAATGAACCGAATTTTGTTATGCTAAAAAAAATAATAACAAATCTGAATGTGTAAAACACCTTTAGACTAAACAGAGAGAAATTTTTCACAATAAAAAGAGTTGCAAATTGTCCAATAAAAAAAATGTCGCTTGTCTTCTTCTATTCACATTTTTATACAGAAGCACAGAATTATTTCTATCTTTCATAAAATTTTGTATATATAAATATAACTTGCCTAAATGTGTATTTTTTAGATATTGGTGTATTTTCATCTACATCTTAATATAATATTGTGAATTATTAATTATTATTAACAAATAAGGAAATGTATTTTAAATTTATATACTATTATTAATAAAAATTAGTATAAATGTTTAATGTATATCTATTTGTTCTTTATTTAAGCATTTTATTTTTGTTCTAAAGATACGTAATAGTAATTAAATAACAATTAATAAATCTGAGACAGAGAGAGAGATTTAAAGGGGGATTTTATTGGTCAAATTCATAAATTTTCAAGCACAGGTAACCACGGACCATCTCAACCCTAAATTATAACATAGAAAAATAGATAAAAGTGCATAATAAAGAAGAAGACTAAAAAGAAAGGGGGGATATTCATATTCTAAATGAGGGCATTTTTCCGAATTGATTGATACGCAAATTTCTAATTTTTGAGTTCATGGTTTAAATTAAATTTTGAAAGTCGTGAAATAACGTCACGAACATACAATTATGCATGCGAGCATAGAAAAAGTTGCAGCCCGTGACGTCATTTTGCGACTCAAAAATTAATTAAACAAACTTAAAAATTTGAAATTCGCATATCTATCGATTTAGGTCGATGTCCTAACTTAGAATATTCAATAAAATTACCCTCTCAAGTTTATTGGTCTTCCTCATCAATTCATCATTATTATTATTTTAGTTTCTAAAATCGATGGTATGGGATAGATAGATAGAGAGAAATGGAGTTTTTTTACGCCTGAGTGTAATACTGCACCGCAATACATATTTGCTACAAAAGTTGCCTATATAGTAAGGCGCTCTATTATTTTATATTTAGAATAAAATAGTGTTGTTCGTAAACCCTGTTTTCTTGCACCAAAAAAAAAAAAAAGCATTCCATTTGATTAACCATAGATGATCGTCATTTTAGTAGCAGAAAACGAATTTACGAACAGCATTGTCTTTTATGTTGTAGCCATGAAGATTTAGATTCGGAAAACGATTTGAAAAAAGCTTGGCTTATATTCGAACCCATCTCTTTTTAGATTGTTAAAAGTCAATCCGAAGCTATAATATTTCTGAAAATTAGTTAAGTTCAGCGCTTTATTTTATTCATTTACTTTTTTAAAATAATAAAAATAGACTTACGTAAATATCAGACGTTTTAAAGAATAATGAACATTTATAATTACTATTACGATGGAGAGATTTTTAACTAACAGTATGAGTACAAAAAAAAAAATGATGTTTAATAATATTTTGTTCTGGAGTGCGTGCTCTTACAGTTTATAGGTCATAATAGTATTGCGCTCCGATAATAATAATTGAATAAAAAACATAATGAGCTTATAATAATGTATTATAATTATAGAACAACGAGTCGTTAGTCCTTTTTACAGGGAGGAAGTGCTTAGGAACTTTTAATTTGAATGTGCAAACAACCTAAAAAATAATTAAAGCAGTGTATCAACAGAAAAAAAAATGTTAATGGTATAATGCGTATTCTTATATATTTATATTCTGCAAAACTTGAGAAGTATAGGAAATAAAAAACAAAAAACTTTTGTAAAATTATACACGTTATATTTGGTTGTTCTTACATTTCTATTGGGTGTATGCGGATGACGTCATATTTAATGCACTTCGAAGCCATACTGGAGTAATCGACTATTATATATGGTCGACTATTTTGTCAAAATGATCGGCTATTTTTGCGCTCTCTATTTATATTACAATATTAAAAACAATAAAATATCTGCAGACTCTCTCTAGTGCCCTGACGTCTGATTTTTTTATTTTTATTATTAATAATTAATATTATTACTTTGCTTTATTAGATATATAACAATTCAAATCAGAACATATCGCAATTTATAACTTAGTTGTTAATACTAATTTACTAACAATTAAGATAATCATGGTTGTTAAGACGCAAAAAACTATTATTTATCATAATAATAATAATAATAACAAATATAACCTTATGTTGACTTTTCCTTATACTTGTCCACTTCCTATATAAAGTAATGATAATAATATTGCATTTGTTTATGTAAAAATATAATTATAATTATTTTTCTCATATCGAAGAGAGAAAAAAAGGATGCACTTTGTGGTTCATGTATACTGGTGGGCAATTCAAGGGCGACGTTGGTTGCATCAAACCTTTTTACTTTTCCTTTCTTTAACCGAATGCATCTTTTTATCTCTTTAGTTATTATAAATAAAAAAAAAACTATCACTTTTCCTGTATTGTAATGTCACCAACTTCCTTCAAAATAAAAATCAGGTCATATCGCAAACGTTATCTTTTATAATATAAATATAAGAAATTGAATAATATAAAAAAAAATACTGATTTTATAGTATATTATACTGTTATAGATATGAAAAACTTTAACTAGCAAATTTTCTAAGCAATGAAATAATTTGGAAATAATATTCAGGCGAGATTGAGGATGGGGATTCTTGTCAAAAACTTTACCATATCCTCAAAAAAAAAAAAAAAAAAAAAAAAAATTAAGGGGTGAAAAAACACAAAAAAAAAATAATAAAGAGAAAAGAAAAGAAAAGAAAAAGTTTGGAATTTTTAATTATTTATAACTCAAATCGTAACTTCGATAGCGTTACTACATCTTTGACAACGTTGCGGAGTTGAGCTACGAAATTAATATAATAATGGTTTTTATTAAGAGTCCAAAAAAGGTACTTTAAACCCACTTAGATGGTCCTATGACTTTTATTTAAACAATATATGCAATATAGTCAGAGTATTTCTTCATTGCATCTAAATGTATTACACATAATTATGAAAGAAAAATCACAATAATATATCCTCTGAAAGTAATTTTTATAATATTATATGATATTGGAGAGAAATGAGTACTATCATTTATATTATTAATAACAAATTTATATCATTTATAACATTAAATTAAATGAACGATTTTCAAATAAAGTAATTTCATTCAGAGAAGAAGAAAGAATCAAACGTATTTCAATAAAATCCAAAAATTTTGTCATCAGTTACATCAATTCCACACAAGTATTTCATCCGAAATGTCGCTAGGAAAGGTTCTGTTGTATATCTCTATAGTGAATATTAATCATAAAAATTTAGCTCTACACGATCAGAGTAACTTACGTGTTTTATGCTGTATTTATGTCATTATAGCATTAATAATACTATTAGAACAACGTACAAATAATTATGCTACACAACATAATATTTATGCTAGTTTATAACATAGTAATTGCGCAGTTATGTACACTCCTCCTGAATAAATCTGACCGAAGCGTTAATCTCTCCAAATGTTAATGTTATGGGGAAACTTTAAAGCAAGCGGTCCAGATTTATATTCGGGAGGAGTATACAGATTATGCTGTATTGAACAAATTATGCTGGAAATGGGCTAGCATAATTACTTTATTTGTGTCGGCGGCCCTGTATAAAATATATTCAAAAAATCTATGAAAAATAAAAATTGCGACATAAAAGCTTACACAACATTGTGATAAAAACAAGTTACTAAATAGGAAGCACACGTGCTCATATGTAATACTGTATACAAAAATATGTCAGTGTACTTTTATTTATTTCTGGATATTGAACCGTCATATACGTTTTCAAGGATGTAAAAACTATTGCATCAAAATTCCTTGATATATATAACGTAATTATTTATACAATATGGTATCCTTTATTTCATATACTAATTCCTTTTTGTTCTTTGGTGTATGCATCTGGTCGTTAACATTATTATATTTTTACGCAATTATAAATATTATTATAATACTTTCATTTTTATATAATACTTCTATAACTTCCATTTACCGGAAAATGTGCTTATGAAATATTGCTTTTATTTGCATATACGTAAAATATACCACGATATTTATTCAAAGTCAAAGTCTTCTGTCGAGGTGACTATAATGAAATGTAACCTATATAATGAATGTCTCAAAATTTCTACGTTGCGAAGATTTCTCTCTCTCTCTCTCTCTCTCTCTCTCTCTCTCTCTCTCTCTCTCTCTCTCTCTCTCTCTCTCTCTCTCTCTCTCTCTCTCTCTCTCTCTCTCTCTCTCTCTCTCTCTCTCTCTCTCTCTCTCTCTCTTATATTTTACCCTCCTTATAATCTTACTCATTTGATACTTTTTACTTTCATTCTAATTTTCCATCAAATTTATCTAAAAATTAAAATTTACATGCATCTCGAATTGATTGATTTTTTTTTTTTTTTTTTTTACTTGTTGCATCAAAAAATGAAGTTCATCATCAATCATCACTAATGCACATTCAAATGCATAATAGTCTGTTTATGTCAAATTTAAGTACGTATTATTATTATTGTATGAGAAATACCGTTATTTTTTAATACAGTGGCCTGGAGGGGAGGGGGAGGGGGAGAAGCCAAAGAGGTTTGCCCGTAAAATGAAGAAGAAACAAAAAGTTAAAAAGAAAGAACAAAATTTTAAAAGTTTTAAATTAAAAACGCTAAAAATTTGTTGCACCGTTATCTCGTCTTTAAGGTCCTAAAGAATATATATGTGTATATTATATATACATAAATGAAGTTCCACGTAAATTGGATTTTATTATTGGGCAGCCCCGAATCCCCAACAGGGGTTACCTCTCCCCTGCACCCCCTCAATAGTTTTAATTTCGCCCCCCCCCCCCCCCGCGCATGAATATATTTGATTTTTTTTGTAGCAAATAATATTAATTGATATTTTGAAGATCGTTAGAAGTTTTTAGTCTACGCCAGTAAAAGTTTGATGATATAATTAAATGACGGAAAAGTAATTAACGTCAATTAATTATTACGAAATAAAAATAAGAAACGAAGGAGAAAAAAAATACAATGAAATTATTATTTTTTTTTTTTGGTTCGTTTGGTTAAGAAGTACTGGTTTTTATAGTTTTATTTCATAAAAAATAAACGAAAATAAAAACACGCATAATTATTCAAACAAATATAGCCGTTACATCAAAGTGTTTGTTTTTCCTATATTGATAAGCTTTTATATTCGTCCGCCTTTTATTTTATAATTCTTTGTGGTGCATGGTATATATTGTAGTTGCGGTTAAAAGAGTTGCAACCATATGCTTTGATAACCATATAATCTCTTTAGATTTAGCGGAAATATACTGCGGGTTTACGCCTGTTATAACTCTTTTTAATATAGGGCACAACAGAGGCAAGTGGAAAAATACTGACATTATAAATTAAAAAGAAAAAAAAAAAAAAAACTTTTAGTATGTTCCAGAATATTAGATATAATTAGAAAAAAAAAGGTTTTAGGTTAAAATTTTACTGAAAAATTAAAAGAAAACGAAGATATGATCTTAACGGAATAGACCAGAGAAAAACATGAGCATTTATATCACAAAACACTTGATGGGGTTTACATATATACGCAACATTATAGTTTGTCTCAAAACCCATGAACAGTAGCCCCGAAACAGTGATCAGAAAATTCGATTTATGCAACCCGCAGAACATTTTCATACTAATTTTTGCATGTTTCTGACGTCATAAATATGAATTTTCTCGCAAATTGCATACTTTACAGTATTTTCACGCTCTCTCGTGGGGCTGCATTCTAGTAAAAATTGTCTTCAGTTTTGACGATCCCATTTCATGTTTATTCATTAAAAAGCTAATATTGATTTATGTGGTCTATGGCTTTAACTTGATAAACAAAATATATACAAAATAGATGCAAGATTATATATAGATATGATATGGACCTTATATATGCAACACATGTTAAATTGAGTTCTTGAGCGTAGGCCTATGAGGGTCTGCGTTCGTCTTAGAGTATATACTCTACTGTATAAAAATACACTCATCATAATTATACTGTATGTATATATTATATTTACATCATATTAAATTTCATTAGTCATATACTCATATTTATTATAATTTGATGACATAATTATGTAAATGCGTTCATCTTTTGTAGCTTCAATTTTCTTGCGTGAAAAGTATAACAATAAATTTATAATAGGAGAGAGAACATATTGAACATATTGGTAGTTTAATTTAATGATGCATGTATCTCAAGAAATCAAAAAAATTTACATTATCTTTCTCTCACCTTCTTCTTGTTTCTAATAAATACTACGATATATATATATTTCAATCACGGTACTCCTATGGTAATTATTTTTTACGTATCTTTATTTTTTGTTCATTCCTATTATAAAATGTTAACCGCTCTCTGCATACTATGCTGTTTTGAATGTATTGGATCAGAGATAGGGCTTGTTGCCCTGACTTCACCTTTTGCCTATCTTATTTAGCAATAAAGATATTATTTATTTATTTATTTATTTATTTATTTATTTATTTATTTATTTATTTATTTATTTATTTATTTATTTATTTATTTATTTATTTATTTATTTATCTATTTATCTATTTATTTATCTATTTATTTATATAAAATAAAAATCTACACCATTACGAAAAAAATGAGAAGAGAGGTTATTACAACTGGATGCACCCCCTTTTCACTGATTCTAATCAAGCTATAGAAATAAAATTTATCACGTATTAACTTCATTATTGCATTGATCACTTGTAAATTTTTGGTGTTTATCTGTGGAAAATTGTTTCAAAAAAAAAAAAAAAAAAAAAAAAAAAAAAAAAAAAAAAAAAAAAGAGTTTATAAATCACTGTTTCTTATATTTTTGCCAGGGTGTATATAGATATAAGGACTTTTATAAGAATGAAACTGTCGTACGTCTATATGATTTGACTTAAAGTTATGAAAGGCAGAAAAATCTGACAATACACATAATCTATAAATAGAAATAATAAAGTCAGGTAATACAATTTTTAATTGTTTTCTATCTTTATTATAATCATACACAGCAATATACATAAATATAAGCATAAATCTATAAAATAAAAACTTATATAATTAATTTTATTTACATTTATTTACATATAATTTTTTTCTTTTTACATAGAATATTTGCAACGATGATGTCAAAATCTATATTTTAATAATAAAATGATAATGAGTATAATCTATTACCTATTTATATTTATACGTATATATATTCTGAGGTTCTAGAGCATAAAATATTTTAATTCCATATCATGAGAGAGCTTTAGTTGTATTTAAATTAATATTATTTTAAATCGTATCAAATATTTTTAGAAAATTTTTGATAATGAATGTTTTTCACCCACTAAAACATTCAATCGATTCATTAGTGATATCAATCAAGTATCGGTAGGTGATTTTTATCGTCTCGCGACTCAACTTTAAAAAACAATTGAAAATAATTCCATTGATTTAAAAATATAAAATAAAAATAAATTAATAATTATATTAAGATCTTTCAGAATATTTAATTAAAAAAGAAAATGCTTGGACCTAATATGCATCTTTCATATTTTTGTTGCACTTGTTTTTTACTACAAAAAATTCAACAATCTAACGCAGTAAATCTTTACTGTACTTTACTGTATACTTATATTTTTATGTAATGTACAACATTTACCTCCATAAATAAATGTAATAATGTGATGCTTTAATACTATTTATTAATCTAAATAAAAAAAAAAGTGCTTTGATAAAGAAAGGGAAGAAAGAATTGACTATATAAACCTAAATAAATAAGGTTTGATTTCTAATTACATAATATACCGAAACAACTTTTTTATTTTAATTTGCCTTTTTTTTTTTTTACATATTATACCGATGCATTGGCATTCTCCCCGACTTTCTTATAGTCGTTGTGTAGTTTTTTATTGATTTATTTATATATGTAATAAATTCATGTTGTTTAAAAACTGCAATACAATATACTATAATTACACGTAATATTATACCAAATCAACAAAAATGCTCACCACTTGATTGTGCTTTTAATTTTTTTGTTTATGCTTTGAAAGTAATCGACTTTTTAAGCCAATAAAGTTACACGACTATGATATAAAAGTATGACTATAAGATACGGAAGACTTTTTGATCTTTTTGCACTTTTAACGCAATGAAAACTAGGTTCTAGATGTTTTCCTTTCTTTTAATTATGCGAATACGAATGTACTGTACGGATATTTATAATCATCAATAAGGAGAATTTTTTTATTATTATTATTTTTTATTCTGATATTTGAAAAAAAAACATAAAATTTTGAAACTGCACATTTTTTTTTAGAATGTTCTAACCATGCACTATTAGAAGTATTTTTTTTAAATTATTGTTATTGAATTTTAATAATCCCACTTTTTTTGGGGGGGGGGGGGCATTGTACATTTAGAGCATTCAGAAATTTCTAAAAATCGCTGTAGTGGCTGAAATTTTTACAATTTTGCTATCAAAGTTTAAAAAAAAAGTGTACATATTATTATTTTATAGGAGAGATGCAAATGAGGATGCCCTCACATACGCTAATTTGTAAGTAGAAATATTAATCTCGTAAATGAAAAGTCGATTACTCTGCGCACACCTCATACTTTCGCACAAAGATTATTTTCTTTGCATTATTCAAAAATTTATTGAGTATAAAATAAAAATCTTTTCTCTATTGTCAGATGAAAATAGATCTTATTGTATTTTATAATATCGTCTTTTTAACCTTTTCCATCATATTCAAAACGGCAGAGTCGGACTGGCACTCAAGGGGTCACGTCCGTGAAAGGGGTGTAACACCCTCTAGGGGGCAACAAGAGGACGTAACACCCTGGTCACGCCCCTTTTAGGGCCTTAGGGGCCTCCAAACAAGGGGGCCACGTCTGCTATCGCGGAATTGCTCTTATGGCCAGACCGAGCCTGGCAAAACGTATAGGGTCTATGCATTCATGTTAAAGTTGAAGCCATGTTGGATAACTCAATAACATGGGTGGCATAGGAAATAAAATCATTTTGCTAGTTTAAAAACACTATGCAATGTTTTTGAGAGCATTGATGCTGTAAATATGTTGAATTAGTATCTAAAAAAAAAAACGTGAGAAAAATAATAATAAGAAAAAATGAACCGATTTCCCAAAGAAAATTAGCTTAAATGAAGTTTGTCCTATGCTGAGCAATGTTATGCACTACTCCAGTATGGCCTCCAAGGGCAATAAATATGACGTCATCCGCATACACCCTATATATATGAATAATTATTAAAAATCACCATGCAAATTAGTACTATATATATTAACTATCAAGACAATAGAATTAAGATTTTTATAATATTACCTGTACATAAATTTTTATACTTTAATACCATTTGAAGAATAATATTTTTCATCTTCAGCTTTTTTTAAATCAATTTCAACTGTTTCATTATCATAAGATTTTGCTAAAAATAGACGTGATTCTTCATAATTTCCTTTACCTTTTGTATCTTTTGTATTACTTGTATGTTTTAAATCTTGATTATTTATTCTAGCATTATCATAATAATGATTTCTTCTTGATTTACAAAATTTACACCAAATAACTAATACGAGTATTACAAGTAAAATAATAAATAATACTGCTCCAATAATTATTACATAAATAAAATTTTCTTTATCATTCATTAACATATTTAAAATTGGAATTTCATTATCTGTTTCATTGTCGTCTTCTTCTAAAATTTCAACAGGAGTAATTTTGTCTGTTAGTTTAGGAATAGTTATGGATTTTTCATCTTCGGGTTTTTTATTTTGTGGGGGTGAAGGGGGTAGAGGAAGTAATCTTGGTGTCTGATCTGTGTTCACTGTTGAACCTTCAGCTGTTGGAACTGGAACAAATGAAATTAAAAAATTAAATATTAAAAAAAAAAATAATAATAATAAAAAAAAAAAATATATAATCCAAAATCCAAATAAAGTAAAAAAAAAAAAAAAAAAAAAGCAAGTAAGATTTTTTTTCCTATACGCTCTCTATAACTGTTAAAAAAACGAGATTATATTATGGTATGGGATTTCATAATACATATTTTTCCTTAATCTTTTATTATAATATCAGTTTCTCTGTTAGTGCTAGTTAAATAAACAAAATTACTTTCCTTTATTACATGTGTAACTAATTAAAAAAACGCAATTATTAAAATGTTAAAGAAATATTTATAAGTCTTTTCCTTTGTTGCATCATTTAAGGAACTAAAATAATAAATTAATTAACGTTAATTGCTGAGGATGTATATTAAAAAATTATATAATATGGTTCCTCGTTCAAAAGAACAGTTTTTATGTGTATACTTTTATTATTATTATTATTACATGTTCTTTTCTTTCTTCTTCTGTAACACTAACACCGATTTTAATTATATATAATTATATAATTCTATATAATTATAGAGCGCGTATAATTTATTTTACGTTAAGTGACACTCTTTTGCATTTTTTTTCTATATCATTTTATGCAATTCAGTTTGTGATTTTCATATTAATGTCCAAAAAAAAACAACAACAACAACAACAAATCTGCAATTGACGATACAAATTTAAAGTTTTTTTTTCAAAGAAATTTTAATTTTATTCTTTAGCTCAATATATAGACATGCAAGTTTAGTAAGTGTATTTTTGTGTGGGTTTACATGGTTAAAAATTAAAATCCTAGTTTTAGATCATAAGCTACATTTACAAACTAAATTTTAAAAAGGGGGCTTAATTTGCTTACCTGTAGGTAGAGGAATATATTTTTCAGTAGTTTCTGGTTCCGATGTTTCTTCTGCTAACATGGATGGTAAAATACTAGGAATAATTTTCTCCTCTTTTATAACTCTCTCTGTTTGCTGTGTCGATGGTGGGACTCTTTCGGATTCCGTAGTTACTATTATTGAAGTCGTAGGGGATTCTGGGGTAGTGATAGGTTTAGGGGTAGTTGTGGGTATAGGGGTAGTTGTAGGTTTAGGGGTGGTTGTGGGTTTAGGGGTAGTTGTAGGTTTAGGGGTAGTTGTAGGTTTAGGGGTAGTTGTGGGTTCAGGAGTAGTTGTGGGTTCAGGGGTAGTTGTGGGTTCAGGTGTGGTTGTGGGCTTAGGAGTAGGTTTTGGGGTACTTGGGGTTGATTTTGGTGTAGGTTTCGGGGTTGTTGTTGGTGTCGGGGTGGTTATCGTTGTTTCCTTTACCGTGATTGGAGGTAAAGATTTTGCTTCCGTTATTGGTTCTTGAGTTGTTCTAACGACCTCCTTTTTTATGGTAGTTGGTGGTATAGTTGTTATTAATTTTGTTGTAGGTGCGCTGGTTGTATGTATTTTCGCTACAACTGTAGTATTAATCTTAATTTCAGGATTAGGTGTAGTGATTTTGGGAGTAGCTGTTGAAAAAAGAAATACTATTATTAGTAAAATTTGTATTTTGTAACTTTTGTTAAAATGCACCATTATTATTTTTCTTTTTTTTTTACAGCATTTTTTTACAGTTTTTTCTTGTTTTTACAGTTAAATTTCAAATGTATTTATATGATATACAAAAAATGCTTACCAGATTTGGTACATTTTGGTACAGTATCTGGGTTTAAAATTCCATTGCTACACACTGAAACATTAGGACCATTCATTTCATATCCAGGGTCACATGTATAGATATAAGTTCCATTGGAATACGTCTTCGTTAGATGGAATGTTTTTCCATGTTGTGAAAATGAGCTGATATCTGTAAAAAGAGAATATGAGACGTTAAATTGCATATTAATTTTTTTTTTTTTTTTTTTTTAAGAATATTATATTTTGGTGCAGCTTCTTATTTTAACTAGCGCAATTTATAGATAACGTTTCTAAATAATAAAACATAATATATACAATTTTCTATAGAAATATATAGAAGTCAGGTCATTTGCTATAGATTCGAACCAATGCTGAAAGCGGGTAATAAACAAATTATGTCCTGAAGTTATTTTGTATAGAAAAAAATCAACAGCCTATAGGGTGTATGCGGATGACGTCATATTTATTGCGCTTTGAGGCCATACTGGAGTAGTGCATAACATTGCTCAGCATAGGACAAACTTCATTTAAGCCAATTTTCTTTGGGAAATCGTTTAATTTTTTGTTATCGCTATTTTTCTCACATACTTGAGATACTAATTCAACATATTTACAACATCAATGCTCTCAAAAATATTGCATAGTGTTTTTAAACTGGCAAAATGATTTTTTTCCCTATGTCACCCATGTTATTGAGTTATCCAACATGGCGTCGACTTTAACATGAATGCATAGACCCTATACTTAAACCTAAAAATATATTATGCTTTTTTTTTTTTTTTTTTTTTTTTTTTTTTTTTTTACAAGTGAAATGACCTAGGTCCGCATATATAAGAGGTTATAGATGCTCCGGAAAAAGTTTTGGCCAAGGTCGCGTAGCTTAAATAAATTCACCAAAGACGTCATGTCACCACATGCAACTTTGTTCACCTTATCAGTGACGTAACTGGTGAACGGCATCGTATTGGCTTAGAATCAAGTACAATCCATCACAAAATGAAATTGAATGCGCGATTTTTGTGCTGCGCTCAACCTCTTTATTATCTGGACCTATTTTAGTTACTATATATATATGGACCTTCTGCCTATACTGTAGCAATAATGTGTTTAAAAATCAAAATCCATGTATATATAATATCATACTTACTTCCACAAGATGCAGCATTGGTTACAACTTTCCAATATGGTTTCGGAACTTTCATACATTTTATTCTGATGTTACTACAAGTATGTTTACAAAGACAGTTACGCATTTCATTATAGTAACCTCCGATTGCATTCTTAAAGCAACGAAGAGTTTTAGGAATGGTTTCCGCTGAGCAAATTCCACATCCAGACTTAAGGTTGTTTTCTAAAACAATAAATAAATAATAATTTTAGTTTAAGTAATAAAAAATATGGGATTTTTTTTTGTTATACTTAAAGGCATAGACAACATAAAACAAGATGTTCTTGTTATTGACTAAACACAAAATAAGATCAACAAAACTGATGACAATTTATACTAGAATGTAAATGTGGCCCCACAAGAGAGCGTGAAAAAACTGTAAAGTATGCAATTTGCTCGAATATTTCTGTTGTCAGGAACAGGCAAAAAGTTGTGTGGGTTGCATATCTTATATTGAAATTTTCTGATAACTACCACGGCGCTACAGTTGGGTTTTGAGGCAAACTACTCAGGTAAAAATCGGAGTATTCAAAATGTATTCTTTTTATATTCATTTACTACCCTTTACCTGAGAAGTGTATTGAAACTGTATTCATTTACTACCCATATGTATTCACTCGAAAAAAGGCAATAAAAATTTAGTATTCTTTTTGTATTTATCCAGAAAAAGTATTCATTTTGTATTGAATTTGACACAAAAGAATACAAAATGAATACAATGTAGTATTCTTTTTGTATTTTTTACCTGGATATGAATACTTATTGAATACTCCTCATTTTTGTCTGAGTAATGTTATTTATATGCAAGTCTCATCATTAGTGTTATGAGATGTAAATGCTAATGTTTTCTCCTCATGACTATTATGCCATTAATTTAAATATATAAGATATTAACGTTTTATTTGAACTTACCACATACGTTCGGTGTATCCGGGTACCATTTTCCATTCCTTGCACAAATTAAATTCATAGACTTGTAACAAGATTTGCAATCACATTTAGCTTTAGTGGCTGGGAATTGCTTGTCACCGATTGGAATACAATTCTTGAATGTTACGTGATCTTCAATAGGTCGCTTACATTTCAAAGTCATGTTCACTCTGCCTAGATATGTGAAAAAACAAACATGAAAACATCATAAAGAAATCAAATTATATACTGACAAAAATAATTACGTAATAATTATGCTGGCTCATTTTCAGCACAATTTGTTCAATACAACATAATTTATAAGCTATATTGCAAAATAAATATGTTACATGTATAGCATAAATATTATGTTATACAGCATAATTATTTATGTTTTCCAATTTAGCATCAATTATACAAGAATGACATAAATGCAGCATAAATTACGTAATTTATTCTTTCCGTGTTTGGTGTTTTTTTTTTTTTTCATGATAATATTCATTTTATCAATGGATGAAAATATATTATATAATAATCCGAGGAAATGCTATATAGGGACGTTTGCAATAATATGTAATATTTGCGTGCGTTTTCCAATGTTTATAAACAATAGTGCTTTCA
>OX439137.1:25841298-25996298 GCA_949318235.1 Ecdyonurus torrentis | reverse complement strand
TAAAGCTATTTTTAAGTTACTTTAGTAAACGGCTAAAAAATGTATTTTTTTCAAACTCCTCATATAAGATACCAAAATAACAAGGGTATGAGAGAGAGAGAGAGAGAGAGAGAGAGAGAGAGAGAGAGAGAGAGAGAGAGAGAGTATTTTGCCAAATCAATGACAACCCAAAAATTGCCTTAAAATTGCCTTGATAATGAGTTTTTTTTAGCCTTTGAAAGTTATTTTTATTTTCAATGAAAACTCTCTCTCTCTCTCTCTCTCTCTCTCTCTCTCTCTCTCTCTCTCTTTTTTTAAGCAAATGCATAGTTTTATAGTTTAATAGAGGAGACGTGTCTTGAGCCAAGAAACTTGCATTTTAGGAAAATATAGAGAATGATGAAAGAAAATAATCATGGTAATGAAGAAAAAAAAAATTAAAAAACGACGAAAACATCATTTTGCTAATATAATTGTAATTTACATCATAAAAATTTATGAGGGCTGGGGGGGCGCTGAATAAACCATAATAAACCGAGTAAACCATAATAAAAATAAATAAAATAAATTGCAATATGTGACAGAAATACCAGGAATTGACGATGAATTAAGTGACAGGAATTAACGTTTTTTTTCTTTAATTTAAACCTTATCGTTTCTTATCATCACTGATCTATATAATATAGTCCTTATTTTCTAATCGCTAATTTGTTGTTTATTTCTGTGCCCAAGTGATGTTTCCGGTGTAAAAACAAAGTTCACTGAACTTTATAGATAAGTTGTTGTTAGATGGTCTTACATCATATTATGTAGCTTGTCATAATTTATTTTATTTTTTTGCAATGTCATTATGAAATTTAATTCATAATTAACTACAGAGTATATCGTCCATGTTGTGACATATATATAAAAAAAAAAGTTATTCTGAGAATTTTCACGAGCTGCAGGGGATGATGTAAGAAAATTCGAAGTATGAATTGGCAAGCAAAAAAATTAACATTATTACTAAGAGCTGTTTCTCTATATAATATGTTAAATATTTTATTATACATATACGACGCTCCATGATGTTATAGTATACATTATAGTATGGTAAAGGGACCAGTTTTTGGCTCTTTATTATTTTTTTTGTGAGAAAACCTCCCACAGCTGAGCTTAAAGAAAAATCAAGGAGGTAGGAGAGGTTTATATGTATAACACAAAAAATCATCAGCTCTCAGAATTGCATTTTTCTGGGGTAAAAAAAAAAAAAGTTAAAGTAGGCTGCCGAAAACTAGTTAGGGTGCCGAAAACTGGCCCCATTACCATACTGTATAAGTTCTGAATACATAGGACTGTATACATAACAAGTACTAAGTGGTTACCATATATTACATGTAACTCAATGTAAGAATTTATTATCAAATATATTAACGTAATTATTTGTTAGAGATGAGGCGCCCATGTATTAAGTTTTTTTTTTTTTCCCCCCTCTGAGAAACCTACTGCACTGAGGCGTCGTAAATATTTAAATGAGGGATATTATAGATATACTTTTACGTGTTTAAGGTTACAATTTTATGATTTTTTTTTATCAACGGTTATCTCCATGCATGTATTGAAGTAAAATTGTTTTCATTAGCTTTGGTAATCGATTTTAAATCAAACAAATTTAAATATTGACACATAAAAAAGTTGAAATTATATATATATATAGCTATTGATTAAACAATTATTTTTCAGATATGATACCTTTTATATTTATGCATAGGCATGTGTAATTTTGAATAATTAAGTTTGTAAAAACAGTCCTCATGGCTGGTTGTTACAAATTATTATTACTATTGCATAATTTAATTAAATACAAAAAAGGTCAAATAGTCAATTAAAGTGACAGCATATCAAAAATTTAATGAGTTCAATTAATTTTTTGATACATTTTAATAAAAAATAAATTTTACAATATTTTTCAATGATTATAATATCAAGCGTTGTGATAATTTCACAATATTTGCAACAAAATGTAACATAAAAACTTTTGCAGATTTCTTTATTTTTATTATTATTATTTACGTTTTTATGAATTTTGAATTATTCAATTAATTATATAATTTTTATCTTAGTATTAAGTAGTAATTTTGATAGATGGGTTAGTTATAAATTTATCTTGAAACTTCGACTTATGTGAATGTTTTTACTCGCAATAATACGCAATTTTAAACTCAATAATACAATGTTTAAAATTGCATCCTGCATATTAATCGCGGCATTTTTTTTTTCATTCTATGCTAATTTACATAATTATTACATAAGTAAACCATACAAAAATCCCCTACACACAAAACTATATATTAAAAGATGACCACAAAAACCGCATTTAATAAGACATGAATAAGCTTACATACCACATCATATAATATAATATAGAGTACGCAATAATTGTTATTTCTCGTCCGCTATATATTACTTAAATATTTTATTGTGTCGTTAATGTTGGATTATATAATGTATATAGTCAATAATTAATTGAATTTCCTCACATGCCTATAAAAATATTGTATAAATACTATTGTTTATAGTTTGATTATATCTGTTCGATTACTTATTTCCTTATTCACACCATAGCTACTTAATTTATTCTGAATTAATGTCAAATTAGCATAAATGTTGTTCCTATATAGAATTGCATGTTATGATACATTATAAATTTTTTATGCTATAGCAAGATATGATAATTATTATTCAAAATAGCACAAATGTTTGTTAGTTACGAATAAAGGTTGTCGAAATTGGTCAAGAATATATTATATTACGTATAGTCTTTTTACTAAAAAAAAATTGATTTCTATTGTCATAATAACATATATTTAAATTGAGTTTTTCTTCAACTAAAATCTCCATCTGATTGCATGGCCATAATAATTAAGCCAATATAATAAATCCACTTTTTTGTTAAAATACTGTACACATGATTGTGATTATATTTTAAATTATTTTACCATTTAAATTTAAACACTATTAGCGTTAAATTTGCAATGTTATTCTTATGCTTATCTTGATTTAGATGGTAAAATATATTATCATATCACAATAGTGCGTGTTTTCTCCCGTGTTTAAATCGGTAATTATTGTAATTATCTACATAATAAGGGATCTGAATAGAGAAAAGAGACTATAAATGCATGATATTACAGATTTTTCTATATTAAGGTAAGAATTAGAAGCACCCATAATATAGAGTAATTATATAGATCTCTTTGGGTGCACCTTGTACACCATCTGTATTAAGCTTGTCAACATACACAGTTTGTATATTGATTATTTTAAAATAACTTCAGCTTAAAAAAAATGGAAGAAGATTGTAACATTAAATCCACAATATCTAGTAAAAAAATAAAAAATAAAAAATGAAGAATTAAAAAAAAAAAAAAAAAAAAAAAAAAATGTGCCGCTTAAGAAGTAAAACAACTATTTATATGTATGAATTAATCATGGAATTAATCAATTTGTAGCATCAATTGAATTCATTTTGCATTTGATATGGCTACGCTGGACCCTAATGGGTTTGACTTTTCGCATTTCTTTTAATTATTATTATTACTTACACAATTAAAAAAAATTAAAACATTACTATTGTATTGCTTCGTTAAAACTTATAAATTATATGTAATTCCATTCCGTCCGTGGTGATACAATAAATTTTAAAGCTAAAAAAAAAAAAAAAAAAAAAAAAAGTTCTATATTCTACTTTAAAACCCAAGAACAATATTGTTTATTAGAAAACCAGACACACCTTGCTTTTTTTCCCCCCTAATTTTCATTTTTACTTTATTTATATTTTGTCTTGAAGCCGCATCCTTTTCCACCCCCTTTGTCCTGTATATTATATAGTTTCCAGGCAAAAACATTGGATGTGGGAGACATATTATAAGGATTTCCTTGCCATCTGCCCACGTCTTTCATCATCCGCACATCTTACTTCCTTCCTTCCGATTTTGACACTTAAAGCGAGAAAAAAAGGTTTTCCTGACCATCTTTTCCGTTGTCATTATATACTAAGAATTTGTGAGGGTGTGCTGCTTACCGCCTAAAAAGGATGAAGGTTAGAAGCTAGATAAGAATTTACCAGTTATGCATATATTAAAAAAAAAAAAAAAAAAAAAAATCAACGAACTATTGTCATTTAAATAAAATATGACACCTTTTGAATAAATCCTAAATAACTATTACTAGAAGACTAAGGACCAGAGGACAGGAAATACTAAAATTACAAAAAATTGCAAAAGAGCAATAAAAAATAAAATAATACTAAAAAAAACTATATAATAATAATCTGCAAAATTATCATAATGCTAAACTATAAAACACATTTTTTAGCGTTTATAAAAGCGTGTGTGATTATTATTCTTTTTACGTACAGCATTATCAATTCGATGACTGCATAAACCCACAAACCAAAATAATTCGCGTTATATACTCGTAAACAAAATATAATTTTAATTTATTTACTTTTGTACGTGTATTGCATTAATGAGTGATCAGGAAATTTTACATACAGTGCAAAGTGTGTATATGATATGTAAAAAAAAAAAAAAAAAAAAAAAAAAAAAAAAAAGAGGGGGGGGGGGAGCAACAAATTCATGATTTGCTTCTAATATCTTTTTAATATTTAAGAAAACTTAAAAAAAAAATTCTTCCCCAATTTTCATATAAAAACTATGTTTTTATAATCGTTTCATCAAGTATATAAGATTATATTTATTTTATGATGTCGTAGATATTTTTATAAAGCGAGTTTTAAAATTAATTTATATAGTAAACCTATCTAGATATATTAGCTAGGGTGTCGTGTATATAAGAATGAATATAAATGCGTTCGTGTGCCACCGAGAATTAGAAAATAAACATCGAAGGTGCATATGGTTTCTATAACACCTGTCATTAAGACTTCAAACATTCAAATCCTCTTGACGCGAGTACATTGTAAGGGGGAATGTAGAACTAATTCCTAACACACGTAAAAATATAAACAAAAAAAAAGTGTAGCTTCAATTTAGAGAAGATTATATATTATAAAAAAAGACACATTATAGTGATTTATAGTTGCTTTTAGAAGTCTTAAAGGATTATTTTTAAGAGTTTGATTTTTTTAAAACCATACATTATATTTTTTATGTATTTTTGGCAACAATGAATTATTTACTAATTAATTTATAATTAGTTCGAGTGTCGAGAAAATTAAACAACTTGATGGATACAAATCAATGTAATAAGAATGCATACGATTGAAGAAATGAAAGAAAGAAAGAAATTTTTATTTGAATAACGGTTTTAAATTTAAGTATAAATACTAACTTGTAAGTGATGATGTACGCTAAATGCAAATAAAAATTTAATGTACAGAAATTTGATGATTTTAAATGAAAATTGCAGGCAACTAAAAATTTATTGCGCACACTGAAATAATATTGCTTTTTGTGTTAAAATGCCTTTTAAGTTTCAAAGAAAAGTTACCCGCAAGATTCAGTAATTAAAAATTGTAAACCATTAAACCTATATATTATACTTTATCAGTGACTTAATTTGAAAGATTTAAACAAAATTTTCTTCTATCTATATATAAATATGACATTCTTTGTTTCATAGGCATATAAAACTACAGTCTAATACATGAGTATATATTTTGAAAATATAGCAAATAATAGCAAATAAAACAATGTATATATTTATTTATTTTAGAACTGGGTGTTGACATTTTGCTTCCTCATACAGTCCTGAGAAATTAATGAGGACAAATGTAGATTTTTTTTTCTTCCCTCTCCCCACCCCACTATTTAATTTTTATCACAACCGTATGTGTTGGTGATTTAATTTCTTTTACAGTCAGCTTGACTCGGCTCTCCATATCTCTTCAGCCCCACCCTGTCTGCATGTACAGTATTATACACTCAGAAAATATAAATGTTTACTACTCTCAACGCATATTAATTTTTTCAAATGAAATGCATTGAATGTGCATTAATGTATGTGTGTATTTTCACTAATTATTCAAACTTGGAATGGCTAGTATGTCAATGCAAGTATATAATGATTACTAGTGATAAATGGGTTCTCCGTAAAAATTGGAGTTTCATTTTCTACCCATTTTCACTATAGTATAGACAGTATCCATGCATTATGGTAGTGAGTAATTGAACATTCACTGATATATATATATACAGATTAAACATTTTAAATGCTTAATTAATCTCTCTCTCTCTCTCTCTCTCTCTCTCTCTCTCTCTCTCTCTCTCTCTCTCTCTCTCTCTCACACACACACACACACACACACACACACACACACACACACACACACACACACACACACACACACACACACACACACACACACACACACACACATTTACAAACACAAAAACACAAACACTTTTAAATATTGTTAGTTTTTCTGGGCTTCTGGGTAACTCTCTATGTACACATACACATTAGAATATGATGTATAAGCGTGAATGTTTATTAGAGACAATAATACATAAAATGTTTAGTGAGTATTTCCGCCTTAAACTACAAGTCACTACTACTTTGTATTCTCAGTGTACGTATATGCACAGCTACAGAATTTAAAATATCTTTCTCCATGGATTTAAGCTTATGAAGGACGTAAATTATCACGTATAAAATATATTATGTAATTTATGCTGCATTTATGTCACATAGCATAAACCTTGCTATTTAGAAATATCATAAATAATGCTATACTGTAACAGCATCGTTGCTTTATTGTGCAGCTTAATTCACTATAAGCATAAATTATTTGATTTGAATAAAATGTAACTGAAATCAACCTATATATTGCATAATTATTGTGCCTTAATTTTTGCCCGCGATTGAAATTTTCTTAATTTTTTGATTCAGTATAAATATGACATGACTCATAAATACTGTTCGTAAACCCTGTTCTCGTGCACTAAAAATACGCATTCCATTTGATTAACCAAAGCTGATCGTCATTTTAGGGGCAAAGAACAGAGGGTTTACGAACAGCATTATTGTTCTGGTTGCACTTTTTGTTCCATCAAAAGAACTTTTTGTAAAGTATTTTTAAAATATAGTGTGAGTGTGAGCAATAAAGAATATTATTAATTTATTCTTTAATTTTCTTTATATAAAACATAGTAAATCGATAAGGAATATTACAAACATAAAATATTTTTTATTTGTATATTATAGAGATTGCAACGTTCATTTTATACATTATATATAATATATTTATTTCTTACTGCATTAAATTATTTTTATAAGTCAATTTATATAATGTTAAAAATTATTATAGTGTATATGAAATTTTAACTCAAACGATTGCAATATATATGAAAGGATTGAAGGAAATCACTTATATAACTGAAAATCTGTCGTCAGATAAATCTAATTTAGTGAGTTCTATCACTATTTAAATCATGTTTTTAAGATTGTAATAAAAACATTAATATTTTAATTATTTATTATCATTATGTATTATTTAATATCTGCTTTTATTTGTGAAAAAAAAAGTAATCCAAATTATATCAATCGCCATATATGGATAACAAAAATGATATATTATAAAAGCAACAAGTATAAACAAAAATACGTTGTACTCTCAGTTTCACATAATAATTGAAAAAAAAATCGCATAGAAAAATATGAATATTAATATAATAGGGAGCGCAGAATAGTGCTGATTAATATATCTATACCACCATCTTGCAGCGTTTTAACATTATATTAAGATCATAATTTTTTTTTTACCAAAAATTATAAAACTTAATAAAAATCATACATTTTAGAAATCGTATTATAAAAAAGAAAAAAATAATTACAGCGCACAGCTATATTTAAATCACCTGCTCAAATAAATATGACAGTTTGACTCTTATTCTATATTTTTACCAAAATCATAAAAAAAACTCAAATGGTCTGTTCGCATACGAAGCAATATAATACATTTCATTCTCTCTGCAAGATTGAATGAAAATTTAATAGTAGAGATTCTTATAAAATTAAATTATTTCCTTATTGCAAATATTATTCCGTGTGAACATTTTAATTATAAAAAACATAAAATTTGTAACATTAAAAAAAAATATAATAATAATAATAATAAAAAACTGCTTACACAAATATTAAGAAATATGACTTAAAATCTTTTATCTTACCTGCACTAATAAGTTGACAGCAGATAAAGATAATCAGAGAGATACTAAGGAACACCATCTTTCCTGTAAGAAGCTCCATGTTAAACTGACACCCTCGTAAAATAAGCGGCTCTCTTTTCATGTACTCTGCAGCTTTAGCGCGCGAAGTGACTTCTGAACTATAGGCGGAGTAGAGGGAGAGAGAGAGAGGAAGATTTTTCCATCCAACTCATACGTCTATCACATTGGCATATTATATATATATATATATGAAAGGAAGGATGCGTGTGTGGGATTAAAAACTGAACTATTATATATTGTGTGATAAAAATTGATGACTATATAGTAACTTCCGTTTGATTTGATTTTTTTTTTTTTTTTTTTATTTTGCAAGTGAACATTAGGCAAGTTTTATTTTGTCTGCATCTAAAAAATGATTCATTCATTCATTTATTTTTTATATCATGAAACAATAGGTCAATAGTGCATAAAGTAGCAACTTTTTAACATATAATATTTACAATTATTACCTATAAGAAAAACTTGAAAATCTGACAATATCACTCTTATTATTTATCAACTGTTTCGATGTTTCAACTCGTATTAATAATAAATTAAATTTCAATAATTCAACTTTATTTTAAAGAAACATAAATTATTATAGTTTTGTTCAAACCGTTATCACACTTCTTATATGACATCATTTTCCTATTGTAATTATATATTTTAATTATTTTAAGAATAAGGGGTGTACGTATCCGCATAACGTCATACTGAATGCGCTTTGTTAGATGCAATATACTGGATTAATAAACAACATTGCTCAGAATAGGACAAACTTAGTTTTTGTCTATATTCTTTTTGAGAAATTGGCTAATTTTTTGTTTTATATAATTATATTTATCACATTCTTGAGATACTAATTCAACCTATCCTATCAATGCTCTTAAAAATATTGCATATATAGTATTTTCAAAATGGCAAAATGAGTCATTTTCCTATACAGGCTCATGAGTGATCCAACATGGCATCGACTTTAACATGAATGCATACACCCTATACTTTTTTTTGTTTCTGAATAAACCACAAACAATGGTTAAGCTTTTATTACGTGTCTGAACTGAACTCTTATATCTTATATATAATCAGGGGTATATAGAAGTAAGGCGGGACTTGTCCTGGCAAAACAATTTTAATCAATGACATTGGGCATATAAAACTTCCCTTTTTTTACGTCCTTTATGTCCTGGTATATAAGTCAAAGCCATTTCTATACGCTTGCTTTTAATCTAATTAATCTGTATATAGAACTTGTAAAAAGTGCGCAAGATCTGATTAGTAGTGCGCCTGCAGAAAGTGTTTGGTATGCAACTTGTGTTGCGTATCTGTGTTTAAATTGCATACTTTGCAGGCGGTATATAAAAATGTCGTAATTACATGAACTTTAAAATAACGTACAACACACTTCACAGGACCGCGATAATATAGTTTACCATTTAAAAACTCGCGCTAAATTTGCAGTGTTATTCTTATGAGAAAAACAAGCGCTGGATTTAAATGGTAAAATATATTATCGCGGCCCTGTGTACGGTATATAACAATCCTTTATTTTCATACCACATTATTCTTTAACATAATAGCAAATACACTTTGTATATTTTAGTAAATAATTATAATATTTTTATTATTTATTTTGATCAGGTTGAGAGGAGAACAAAGATACGTATTATGTATCTAATCTCAAGTATGTGTCGCTTTTTGTCGGAAATAATAAACTACGTAATTTATGCTGTGTTTATATTATAGCATAAATTACACTAAATTAGAACGATATAATAATTTATTCTGTATAACATAATATTTATGCTTTTTGACGTACGTACATAGTTATTGTGCAGTAATAGTATAGATTATGCTGTATGGAACAAATTAATTGTGCTGAAACTCTGAGCTATAGCATAATTAATAATAATAATTAATAGCGCGCTATATTAATTAATAATTATGATTATTAATTATATTACGTATTTATTTGTGCCCATGTAACTTTTTTTTTTATAGTAAAACCTTTTTAAAAATAAAAAACTGACATATAAAGTGGATATATTCCAATTGTATCCTTTTGACGAACATAGTACATATTAACAAAACTGTGTATGTACATATATTAAAAAACATAAATAAATAAAAGCAGATTGTGAAAGATGCATATTATAATTTATATAACACAAGTACAAGTCTATATATACTAAATAGAATAAGGACGTCTCATTGTGTTGCCTTTTTACACTGCTCGATTTGTAATCTGAGAACGCATTGGATTTTTTTTTTTTAATTGCGTATATGTTTATTAATGATTTTTAATTTAAAGATTCAAATATCATATTCTTAAGATGATACCATTGAATTTAAAGAGTATACACTCTAAATTCAATGATGATACTGAATATATAAATTGAAATGCATTTTTTATATAAGACTGTATGGTGAGAATTAATTTTTTAAATTGTAATTACATTTTTTTTAGCATGCATGTCTGTATAGTTTCTAAATTTATTTTGTAATAAATTAAATATTGTACAGTCTTAAAAATTGATTTCTATTAGCAAATGGAAATAAAATGTATTTAAATGGAGTTTCGCGTTAACTGAAATCTCCATCTGATTGCATTGTATGCCTATGTTCCAATGGAAATAAATTTGTTTAGAAAAAATACTGTAGTGCGTGTATACTATAATAATACATCAGTCTTAAGTCTGTTTTGGTTTGACGATAAATGAATATAAACAATGACAACTAATAATTTATAAATTATGATGATTTATAATTGATGTAAGGAAGGCCATGATCGATAAATTTCTTTATTTTATTTCTTTCTTACTTGCAAAAAAAAAAAAAAATAATAATAATAATAAAATAACAATAATAATAAAATAAAAACTAATTTCGAATGACAGTTTAGTGTGTATCCAAGAAATGTTAGATAAGTCTATTAATTAAAAGTGCTTGATTTTGTGTTTTCTAGATTTGAATAAAATAAGAAAACATATTATTCTAACTTTTTTCTCTTTCATCTTTCTTTCTTTCTTTCTTTCTTTCTTTCTTTCTTTCTTTCTTTCTTTCTTTCTTTCTTTCTTTCTTTCTTTCTTTCTTTCTTTCTTTCTTTCTTTCTTTCTTTCTTTCTTTCTTTCTTTCTTTCTTTCTTTCTTTCTTTCTTTCTTTCTTTCTTTCTTTCTTTCTTTTTCATTTTTTTTAAAATAGCTTAACATTGTGAGAAATTAATCATAGCATTTATTATAAGCGTCACTAATTTGTATACTTTCTATTCTCACCTTCACCTTGAATCAAGTAGGATTCCGGTGTTGGTGTTACAGAAGAAAGAAAGAAAAGAACTCATAATAATAATAAAAATTAACAAGATAAAATAAATAAACTTATTTCAATTTCATATTAAAAAAATAATAATATTAGCTGTTACTTTTTGGAATTTTGTTAATAAAATCAATATGTTATTGAATATTTGGAGCCTATACAAATTTAATTATGTTTAATAAGAAGACAAAATCTTTAAAGCATTTTTTAATTAACCACCTAATTTTTTAAATAAAGAAAAGGAAACAAAAACACAACATTTTTCACTTATTACAATACTTATTTTTATTTGTTGCAATATTTTCTTGCTAACAATAAATAACCTCATGAATATGAATACATTGTGTCATAATATTTAATAGATAAGATTTTTTTTAAATGGAATTTTGTGTTCAGGTAAAAATACTTTTAATTTTATACAACATGTGCATATCTATAATAAAAAGGCTCTGTATTGCTGACATAATCTCTCCAATTATAATTCACAAATTTCTTTATATTAATTTTTTAAGGGCAGTGAGATACAAAATAATAATATATTTTAATAAAAAAAAAAAAAGTTTAAGTGTTTAAGTTTACTAGGCGAAAATCTTTTACTTATATTATTATTTTCGTATTTTCTACAGGTGTGCTGAAATTACCACTTTAACTTTTTCCTTAGACTAAATATTTGAACTGATATATATATATATATATATATATATATATACTGTATATATATATATATATATATATATATATATATATATATATATATATATATATTTTATCTCTTTATTTGTAACATGAGATAATATTTAAATAAAAATATTAAGTAATTTTTTATTAAATTAAATTAAAAAAAAAAGTATTTAAAAGCAACTATATACAGAATTTTAAAATTAGTTTTCAATTTTGTAAGGCATCATAGAAAACATCTTTTCAAATGTTAACTTTTTAAATGAGGGGCAAAAAAAAAAAAAAAAAAGTACAATTTTTTCCTAATTATATGTACTACTATATTATTGCATTTGAAAATAACTGAACTTATCCCATACTCAAAATTCAAATTTCTGCTATTGTTTGTTTTGTTTTCATATAATTAACAATAGAAAATTTAAAGCTTGCTTTTTATTTACTCGCAGCATTCAAAGTGAAAATGTATAATTTTCACTTTGAGTACTCCACTACCACAACACAACCCCACTCCAAGCTTATTATTATTTGGTGTTTGAAAATCACAAAATTGTTAAACTTTTATCACAAAGCATAAACAGGTTTATCAGTGAAGTGCACTAGCCAATCACAGGAGGCATGGGAAAAGGCAAGAAATTTTTAATTTCCTACTTTTTAACATTGTGGGATCATATTGTATTTTTTCGAGAGAAAACTATTGCACCGGAAAACTTCAAATCATATACAGTTTATTATAGACACACTATAATGTCTCTTATGCCAAACAAAAAGTTAAGCAGTTTTTCATTCCTTATTACCCATTTACAGCTATTTATAAATTTGAACCAAAAAAATAAGAACCTTTATTAAAAAAAAAAAAAAAAAAAAAAAAAATGCTACAAACATAAAAATTAGGAAAAAAAAAGAAGACATTATATTATGTTGATATAAATGATGCCAAAAATTTAATTAATGATAAAGAAAAGGATAGAAAAACCAGCAAGGGCCTTACCACAGTAGAAGTTCTATGGAGAGGTCAAGGTCTTGCATGGCACAGTTTAATGTTATAAAAGTTTCTTTATAACTGAGAGCTTTCGTCATATGATAATGACATTATCAATCAAAAGAGAAAATTACTTGAGCACATCACTGAGCAGTGTCTTGTCTCGAAAGCTCTCAGTTATAAAGAAACTTTTATAACATTATACTGTGCCATGCAAGACCTCGACCTCTCCATAGAACTTCTACTGTGGTAAGGCCCTTGCTGGTTTTTCTGTCCTTTTCTTTATCATTGATCCTAACCGCGATGGTTTTTTCCTTAAATTGACAAAAATTTAATTTTTTAACACAATATTAATAATTTTACAAACAGTTAAAATTATACCATCTATTCTCTTAACTAAATTAAAATACCCATACAATGTCAACAATACACAACAACAATAAATAGATTTTCATGGCTTTTTTTTTTAAAGTTGTATCTTTACTATTATATGAATCAGACAAAATGCACAAATCACGGAAATCACAACATAATGATACAACTATAAAAAAACACCACGTTAATCACCATAAACAGGGGTATACATATTACTTAATTAAATTTAATGATTTAATTTTATCTACAAAACTTTGATGATCATTGAGGGAAGCTAATATGCCTTTCTCGTTAAGAGGATTTGTATCAGCTGAATAATCTAGTTTTTCACCTAGTAGATTTGTCATAGAACCACCTACTGTAGAGAGAATTGCATCACCAGCACATACATCCCATTTCTTGATGGCTGTTGTATGTAAGTACAAGGTAGCATTACCTTTTAATACTTCTATTGCTTTATATCCTGGAAAAAAATTGAAATTGAATTAGATATATTAAGAAAAATAAGCCATTGTGGTTAGGTATCATAAATTTAAAAGAAAACGATTGGTGAAACCAGCAAGAGCCTTATCATAGTGAAAAGAATCCCAAAGTTTAGCAAAAATTTTGATAGCACAGATATAAAAAAACTAACACATTGAAAGTAATCTATCTGTCTGTCCTATTAAATATTTTAGTTACCTACTATCCCATAGTCAAATTTTCCTTAATATTTATTATGCTTTTTGGATGTAATCAATTGAAAAATTGAGGAAATTAGTACGGGCCCTTATCACACATGACATGGTAAGGTTCCTTGTACCTATAGTTTATCTCATCCAACTGCATTGGTTTAATTTCCTTAATTTATTATTATTATTTTTTATGGTAGAAGATAGATAGAAGGGATCATTCCAAAAGTATGGTTACAGACCGAGCAAAGGTATAAAAACAGCATGAAATGGTACTATGTACACTTAAAGTTTAAAGGGACAGTTTTTGCCATATGGGGGAAGGAGGTCAGCCCATAAATACCAACCTGTCTCTTGTTATTAATCTGACTATATAACTCTAATATTTTCATTTGAAGATTTATCTATTACGTTTTAAACACCCATTGAAAATCTCATGGTTACAAGTCAGTTTTTAATTTTAAGCTTTGAGGCAGGAACTTAAGAACAATATTTACCTGCTCCTGAACTTAAGAACAATATTTACCTGCTCCTGAACTTAAGAACAATATTTAGCTGCTCCTGAACTTAAGAACCATATTTACCTGCTCCTGAACTTAAGATCAATATTTACCTGCTCCTGAACTTAAGAACCATATTTACCTGCTCCTGAACTTAAGAACAATATTTACCTGCTCCTGAACTTAAGAACAATATTTACCTGCTCCTGAACTTAAGAACAATATTTACCTGCTCCTGAACTTAAGAACCATATTTACCTGCTCCTGAACTTAAGAACAATATTTAGCTGCTCCTGAACTTAAGAACCATATTTACCTGCTCCTGCTGCAGACACAACTTTGGTTTGAGGTCCAAATGCTCTGGTAGAAATATTCTTAACTGTCCCAGCATGAGATCTGGACACTATGATAGTGGGAGGATCACTTGAAACCTAGAAAATTACATCATAATTGAGGAGCAACGCCAAAGAGGTGCATATTTACTGTACTTAATCATTTATGGCAAAAGAAGTTGGATAACTGCATAATATTTAAAGAGGAAAAGTGTGTACAAAATTCCAAATATATATATTTGAGGAAATAATATTTATAAAGTCAACTTTTAAAGACGTAGAACACCTTGAACAAAAAAATTGCCTAATATCCTAACATACCCAAATATCAACATTATTTTGGCCGTAGTCGATGATTTCCAATTTATTTTCCATTTACAAAATGTCAGTTGCGGGTTTACTACGTCACAGCTCGCCTGTTTCCGCGCGCGTGGACCAGGCGAGCTGTGACGTAGTAAACCCGCAAGTGACATTTTGTAAATGAAAAATAAATTAGAAATCAATGACTCCTGCCAAAATAATGTTGCTATTTGGGTAGGTTAGGATATTAGGCAAGTTTTTTGTTCAAGGTGTTCTACGCCTTTAATTGTGTAAAATTACCAAAAGTAATAACAATTTTAATGATACTCATCAATTTTCGGAAAAAAAGATTGCAGTTAGGACTACAGTAATAATAAAGGAAAAGATAGATATATGAGCAAGGGCCTTATCACAGTAGAAGTTCTATGGAGAGGTCGAGGTCTCACATGGTCAGAGTTTTATTATAAAAATGTTCATTTCATATGAGAGCTTCCGTCACATATTAATGACATTATCAATCAAAGAACAGATTTACTTGAGCACATCACTGAGCAGTGTCTTGTCTTGTACTGTGATGTGCTCAAGTAAATATCTTCTTTGATTGATAATATCATTTATATATGACAAAAGCTCTCAGTTATGCAATGAACTTTTTTTATAACAAATCTCTGTGCTATGTGAGATCTCCACTTCTCCATAGAACCCTTGTTGGTATTTCTATCCTTTTCTTTATAATTGGTCCTTACAGCAATTTTTTGTCTTAAATTGACTAACAACATATTAGGATAATATTACAATCTTACCAGATGATCCAACTTGATAACATTAGCTGACATTGTTTGACCATTCCATGCCCAATACGTAGTTGGAGTTCCAAATGGATAATGTATAACACCAAGTATTGGTTTGCCTTTCACAGCAACACACACCATAGTTGTTACATATTCAACTAGGTTCTCTGAAAAACAAAAAATAATGTCAGAATGGAGTATTTAACATAAGAAAAATTCATTTTGCAGCGTTTACATGGGAAAATAATACAAGACTGAGTGTTGGGTAGGCTGACCATTTATTCCCAGAGCTAAAATCGGTAGACCCTGATCCTGGGAGCCAAGCAACCTGAGACAGGGGGAGGGTGCCCTGCCGGAGTCTTTTTTTTTTTTTTTTCAAAAAGGGGGCGTGGTGCCCGATTTTTCAGCGCATTTTTAACGTTTTATGAATGCCTAAATGCTTTATTTTTTAAAAAATAAACATCGTAAAAATGACTTCTTTTTCATTAGAAATAAAAAACTACCCTATAGCTATACATAAAAAAAATTATATATTTTTTAAAAATATTTTGAACTCCTTTGTTTGATTTTTTTTCAAGTCAAATCATAAAATTTGCTCTTAATGAAATATTCATGATATCACAATGCTTTTGTGTTAAAATCATTCATTATGTGTTTTTAATATATTTTTTTAAATTAAAATTTTATTTTCCCCTTTCATTGTATTTTTTCTCTTTGTGAGAAATCAGGACATTTCAATTTTTAGCCAGGACGAGGTATCAAAATCGAGATTGTCCTGGGAAAATTGGGACGTCTGGTCAGCCTAGTGTTGGGTGAGTTGTCTGCCACCACAGACTTAAGAAGAGAGGAGAAATCTTTTTCATCTGGACTGCTAGACCGTCTGCAGTGCGCTGCATTTGTATAGTGTAATGCAAGATCAGGGTGTCACACAACAAGAGCTCCCAAGCTGCCTGCTTGCTGTATATCACGTTAAGGGGAACAAAAGGAAAGAGAAACACTTCTGAATTGGTTTCTAAAATTACATGGCTTGTCAATGACAAAGCTTTCTCCTCTCAACTCTCCTTAAATTTCTGGTAAGAGGCAGCCAACTCACTCTTATATGTTTATATGGTTTTCCCCAACGTAGCTCTTCATAAGATACGTTACAGTGCTTAAAGGCGTAGAACACCTTGAACAAAAAAGTTGCGTAATATCCTAACAAACGTGAGAATCAACGTTGATTTGGCCAGAGTCATTGATTTCTAATTTATTTTCCATTCACAAAATGCCGCTGCCGGTCACTGACGTCACAGCTCGCCCGGTTTACTTGCGCGTGGACCAGGCGAGCTGTGACGTCAGTGACCGGCAGCGGCATTTTGTGAATGGAAAATAAATTAGAATTTAATGACTACGGCCAAATCAACATTGATTTTCAGGTTTGTTAGGATATTACGCAATTTTTTTGTTCAAGGTGTTCTATGCCTTTAAGGATTAAAATTCACCCAGTTCGCGCATGGAGGGGAACGACCAATCAGGTCTTGTTTTCCTTTCCTCCATCTTGTGATGGCACTGGTTGTGGATGTAAACAAACAAATGTTGCTAAATGGTTGCTAGACTGATTTGTTTACACCCACAACCAGTGAAGTCATTTTACCAGGCTCTGATTGGCTGCTCGATTGAATTGATTGTCACCTGCGCGGCCTGTACCTTATGTAGCGTTACATTGGGGGTTCCCTTAAAAATGCTGCAAAATTCATTCAGTGACTTTACCTGTAAATTCTTTTGTTGCGTCCAGAGGATCAATCCAAACTGTGACGTCACTGCCCGATACATATTCATCAGGGAGATGTGTACCAATGACACCAACAACGTCAAGGCTGGGGGTACCCACGTTGCTACATTTGCTCTCAGGATGTTCTTCTGATATCACCTGTGGGAAAAAAGTGGCAAGTGACTTAAAATTCAGTTAACTAAGAATACAAGGTTATTTTAGTGTAGGTACTTGTTTTAAAATTATAGATGACCAAGTAATGTATCTTATTTTGAATAAAGATAATTACAATATTTAATTTAAATCTAAATTAAATTACAGTATGTCAATTATAAAGAATAGGATTCTCTATTCTTTATTCTTCTTTATTATTGATCCTAACCGCGATGGTTTTTTCCTTAAATTGAAATTAAATTATTTGTGTAGTAATGCTAATGCGTAAATAAAATTGAATCCTTCTTGTTTAGTACATATCACAAATATGTGACAAAATAGGTGTAGTATAAAAGTATGCTTATTTTGTCATATCCATGACATAATAAATAACAATTTCCAAACGTCTGATACATATATCCATAGCACAAAGATTTTATATGAAAGGACATGCTGCTCAAAAGAAGAAGCCAGGTTGTCAGCTCTTTACTTGGGACAGCACCAGTAAGGCTCGGACTGGTCGTAAGAGTTTTTCCCCGATAGTGGACAAGGCCCAATCTGTTTGGAGGCCCCCTTGTGTCCCTAAAAGGAGTGTAACCAGTGTGTAACACTCACTTTTGAGGCCCTAAGAGGACGTTACACACCTTTTTGACTTTTTGTCATATGTTGTAAATAGTAACAACATTATCATGACAAGAAGCCAATGAAAGGGTATGCAGGTGTCCCGAGTTGAAAGAGCCAGCAATTCGTAGCACTCGGGGGGGGGGGGGGGGGGAGGCTCACTAGCAGCTGTAACGTCACGTGTTCCGGTAACAGCAACTATATGGGCAAAACGATTCACAAGACTTCACAACCACAACAGCCTTATGAGCCCCTCCCCCCCCCCCTATGAGCCTTACTTTAAATGTTCGTAAATGTTCACTTTTGCGAACATTTAAAAACGAACTTTTAAATGTTCGCGAGCGAACATTTAAATGTTCGCATGCGAACGTTCGCTCTTTTACATCACTAGCCACGGATAAGTGAACATACACACACACAATACAGTTCCGTAATATTACAAAATATTTACTAAAATAACCCCTTTTTTGTCTCATGATTGGGCCATGTCCAAAAAATCACAATATATGTACATACAAAGTTTGAAGTATGGGAGTTTGTTTACCTTTACATGTGGAAAGTTTTCCACCAAACTATGATACATAATACAATGTGATCTAAAGTCAGCATTTGTAACAGGATCATTAACACCTTCTTTAGTCTCTCCTTTACTTTTAATATTTAAATCACTTTCCAATCTTGTAGATTTAACAGCTTGTCCACCTTTTTCAGCTACTTCTACTGCAGCAATGAGCAATGATTTCAAATTTACATTTAATGCTAAATTATCTTTTTTAATTGTAATATTATTATTACTATTATTATCACTATTACTTCCAGATGTCATATATAAAATAAGTATTATAAATGAACCAATTATTATACATAATCCTAATGGATTTAAACGAATAGTACCACCCAAATTCATTTTATAGAGTTTTCTTTTCGTTTTTCTTGTAAAAATTTTCGGCACAAAATTAATAATGTTTTAACCTCATAAATATGACATTTTTTACAGCTTTTTATAATATATTAATATGATCTTATAATTAATATTTCCTTAGCTTGTCTTGAAATGTTAAACATTTTTGATAAAACAAAAAAATAATCTTGTTTTTTTCCACGGAAATAAAAAAAAAAGTTTATCTCGTATTTTTTTTTTCCTTTGTTATCATTAACAGCTGATTACGTCGACGATTTAAAAATTTTTTCAAGTAGGTGCTGCCACCTACAACTTGTTGTGTTTAAAAGATGGCTTCTCAACATACTCCGTCAGAGGTATGTAAATATTGGATTATTTTTATTAAATTACTTTCTTTCTTGCTTTGTGTTAAAAATTATAAGATACTTTTTGAATTTTTTATATTAATAGCTTTAGTATGGTATCTTTATTTAACAAATAAGTTATTATTTATACATTATTTATAGAAAAACAAATTGTGACTGTTGCATCTAAAAAAGTGAAATTATATAAAAAAATAATAATAATAAAATATATTACTAATTTAGATATTTAAAAATACATTTATATTGTATAATATCTTTATTATCATAACAAGTTATAAATAATTTATAATACATGGTACCATAAGAGTCGTTTTTCTGGTTTTAAATTGAATTTTAATTCATGTAACAGGTGCTGTCAAAAATTAAAATAATATAAGATGACACTTTGAACTTTTTTCGTAAAACTCTTTTCGTGTAAAGGGAAAGGTATCTATAGGAGAGAATGAAAAAAATAATAATAATAAACGATTGAAAAATAAGTTAATTAGATTTTGTAGTAAATATGAGGCCAAAATTAAAATTAAATTGCCTTTAGAATAAGGTCGTAAAAAAAAAAAAAAAAAAAAAAAAAAAGAAGGAGAAAATATAATAACAAATTCTGCTTCTGTTGAAAAATAAATTTATAGAAGGATTAAAGAAACAAAAACTTATTAATAAATTAGATTAAAACGTTTGTATGTTTATTAAATAAACATCTAAAGTACATAATATAGAACGTTAAAATAACACCTACGCGACCTACGTGTTTTTCTTGTTTTGGCAAACAAAAAGATAGGTATCGCTTTCGTCATAACATATATTATGTAAATAAATAATGTATGCGCCTTACACATATCTATTATTTCTGTTTATACTTATTTTTAGTTATTACCAGTTCTATTGTACGTATATAATTACATTTTGTACTTTGGAGACCAAAATCAAATACAGAGTACATATTCCACAAATCTAAAAAATTTACAGTTTATAGGGTATAACGTACTTTTTTCCCTCGGTAAATAACAATAATATAGTCATTACATTTTTTTATTTCTTTTAATCCTTGGTGATGTAATTATATTTATTGTAATAATTACTCTTAGAAACTCACGATGAGTATTATGTAATATCTATATAGATTCAATTGATGACTTGCGTTATTATTACTTTTTTTTTTGAGCCCATTGTTGTGTGTTGTAATCATATTGATCGATTTTTTTTCCCGCTTTCTTAAAGGTTCTAAATCTATATTGTAGAAGCATAGTGTATGCTCTAAAGCATTAGGAAGGTTATTAAATAAAATTCGTGAAAACCAAGGTTATAAATCACTTGGGCATTTATACATTTTCCTTATCCTTGGGTAGTGGTTTCATCCAAATAGCCCACAAATTTTCATGGAACAATATTCAATTTTAGTTTCTATAACAGTACTAAACACTCTGTATAGTGTAGACTTATGGAAAGAAAAGTATAAATTTATATTTTTAAAGAGTTTTTTTTTTATTATTATTTTTTTACTGTGCCAAGAATTGCAAAATCAGTTATGATTTACTTCGGTTTTGAATGTAATTATGAAAGAAGTTTCTAATGTGCACACCATGATATGGATGTGCCTCTTACTTTCATTAAGATTATAGGTACATAGATGGATTCTTATTTCTTATTGGTGTTTAATAAATGAAATAAATAAATAATTTTTTTTTATTTATTTTTTTTTTTTTTACTTTACATACATACATATCATGACGCTATAAATCCCTTTCGGGGTAAGCCAACAACACAGATGTTTTATCCTGACCCAGTGATAGACCTCCACAACTTCCTATCCTGACATACTTCACTTGCTAAAGTTATATATTGCGTTTATATATATATATATATATATATATATATATATATATATATATATATATATATATATATATATATATATATATATATATATTATACTGTATATATATATAAAAAAACAATTAAAAAAAAAAAAAAAAACTCCTAAATCAAAAACTTATTATTTCATTTCTGTCTCCTACAATCGGTATAAAAAACAACCATACCATAACTAATTTAAAACTCTTGAAAAAGTTGTTTAACTCACATTCACGCATAAGACAATAACATAGAAGTAAACTATTATTTTTTAATTTGAATCCAGGAGCTATTTTTGTAAGTTCGTCCAATACTTGTAAGTCTATTGCTACATTACTTTCCATTTTGATAATTACTTTATAAGTAAAATTTATACTTTGTTATTACAAATTACATATCGCCCATAATGCTATGTAATAACATTAAACAATAGAAGTTATCACTGATGAGTAGTTCTTAATAGCACAAAAGTGTGTCTTCTTATTTAAATATTTCCGGCTTCTCTGTGCAGTAGTTTCAAAAAAAAAAAAATAGTAATAATAAATAAAAATAATAATAAGATTTAGATTTTCCAGTACCAGGGGACTCTATAAAAGATTTTCCCGCTCCTCACTGGTAACATCCATTACAATTTTATTTTAAGTTACAGTTGAAATGTCTTCCTTGAATAAATTGTTAATGTGGGTGGTAAATAAGATTTAGCTTCAGTGCGTCGCGCAACAGCGGAAATGCCATTAATATTTGGCATAAATTGTTTACTATCACTGAGTGAGTCACTTCACTTTTAGCAAAAGTTATTTATGCTATAAAATTCAAGTATAAATAATATTACATTGCGCAATCTTTTAATTACATTTCCAGCTTTTAAAATGCATATTGATACCTGATGTATTTGACGAATACAACTCGATTCCTGTCAATATTCTTTGATAATAATAATTACTGATAAAAAAATGAACGTCATGAAAGAAAAGTAGTTTTCATTTTAGCTGTCTAGCTATTTTTTCTTACTTAAATAAATCTATTTCGTATGAAGCATAAAAACTTCTATGCTGGTACCTATTAGATTTTTTTTTTTATGTCATAGCAAAAAAGAGAAATAAAAGAAATTTTATAAAAATTAAACTCTTTTTTTTTTATATGATAAAACTTAATAAGTTTTTAATTTAAAAATTTTCTATAATATAAAATTAAAAGCTAAATTTTTATTTCAATTATCTTTAATGTAATATAAAATTGTATCAACAATAAGTATAAAGTAGAGCATTTTTCTATCGATTTTAATTAAAATGTTAATTTAATCGTTTATATACACATGAATGAACTGATGATAAAAATTATAAAGTTGTTAACGCAGTTCTTATAATAGCTTTGCTAACTTTGCAAGGCTGCAATTCAATTACAGCTGTAATTGTTGTTTATAAATTTGCATGCATTTTTGTGATTAAGTTATTGACTTTGCAACTATGTATTTCTCTCTCTCTCTCTCTCTCTCTCTCTCTCTCTCTCTCTCTCTCTCTCTCTCTCTCTCTCTCTCTCTCTAACAGACAGTGCTATAGGGTCTATGCAGTCATGTTAAAGTCGACGCCATGTTGGATAACTCAATAACATGGGTGGCATAGGAAACAAATCATTTTGCCAGTTTAAAAACACTATGCAATATTTTTGAGAGCATTGATGTTGTAAATATGTTGAATTAGTATCTCAAGTATGTGAGAAAAATAACAATAACAAAAAATTAACCGATTTCCCAAAGAAAATTGGCTTAAATGAAATTTGTCATATGCTGAGCAATGTTATGCACTACTCCAGTATGGCGTCGAAGAGCATTTAGTATAACGTCATGCGCATACATCCTGTAAGTTTGTCTTCTATTGTCGTATGATAATAAAAAATATTCAGGTGAAAACTTTGATTAACGTAATACGCTACAAGTAAAATTTTTTATCACAAAGTATAAAAATAAATACGTAATAACTTTGCTATATAGCCTAAATTTCAGTAGAACAAATCAATATATATACGAGTAATTATAGTACATGCTAAACTGCGTACTAGCTTTGTTATACTGTCCGATAACATAATATATTATAATAATACATACATACATACATAATATAATATAATATATATTATATAATGTGTTATTACTGTTATTAGCTGCATTAAAAGCATATCTATAGCATAATTATTTTTATGTTATTGCAATTGAACAACATTTATGCACTAATAACATAAATATAGCATAAATTACTTAATTTCTTCTTTCCATGTGCATATTGTCTGTATATGAGTTGTTATAAGATTTTTTGGTTTTTGTAATATTTTTATATTGACATATCGAAGAAAAAAAAGAAGTTAAAAATAGAAGTAAGACGTAGGTGAAAATTTGAAGCAGCTACATGGATCGTTTAATTTCACTTAAACCGGATGCACCCTTCTTTCTCAGCTCGTACTAATCGGGTAAACTTTAAAAATTGGCAGCTTACTTTATAGAATAATATTCAAGTAAAAAATTGAATAATTTTTATGATACTGACTCAAAATGTTAAAATTTACAGAGTAGGGATGGTTGTATTATAGGAACCAATTTGATAGTTTTGCAAAAGAAGCTATAGTATTAATTTTACTTTTTTTTTTATTTATTTTTTTTTCTTTTTCTTTTATCGTTTGCAACACTGAGAAACACTGAAAATGATGATGAGGGCTTTTAAGTACAAAAATTATGAAATTATCATTTATACTTAGGAAGAGAGAGAGAGAGAGAGAGAGAGAGTAAAAATTTAGCAACAAATATTTTGTAAAAATCTTTCTCGTTCCGTTCACTAAAAAATTGTATCACGCAAAGAAATTGTTAAGTGTAGCCAATTGAATAGAATTGAATTGAATTTTATATAGAGATTTATTTGTAATGGAAAAATAAATATTAGAATCAATATATTAAACTATTGCAAGTATAAAATAAACAATGATGTTTTTGTTATTTTATCATCCACTTGTTCTGTATCTGTAAGTATATTTTCGTTTGAGAAGAGAAAATAAGAGTACAATAGAAAAGAAAAGTCGTCTCAGAATTTAATAATTCTGTACACGATTACCTAGAAAACAACTCAATTTTTTATATTGACTAACAAGAAATGACGATTCGTAAAGGGGAAAACAAGAAGCGCTAGGAAAAAAGTGCCATAAAAGGAATAAAATAAAAATTGCAAATTGCCGTTATTGTTTTTTCAAATACAGATTATGTTGTTCTAAAAATTGAAGTGAAATTTAAAGAAATATTTCAGTCAACATTTTAATTTAACTATTAAGATAAATATTGAAAAATTAAGTAAATCTGTAGGCTAGTTTTGCTACCTGACAAAAATATATAACCAATAATTATGCTATGTATTTTCAGCAACATATTATTCACAGCAACATAATATGTAACATAATACAGCAACAATACAGCAACAATACATACGCGTATATTAATGTATAAAATTATTTAACGGCATAGATGTTGCATAATATTTCATAATTGCAGTTAATGCTGTTTCAATTTAGTAAAGTTTATGCTATAATGGCATAAATATAGCATAAATTCATGACTCGCATGCGGAATAAATTACGTAATTTATGTTGCATTGATTACTAACTATTTTATAGAACACAAATGTTGTTATGTTGGAATAACATATTTAATTAATTATGAACATCTCAGCTATTATGCTATTTAGTATAATCGCTGTACAATATAGCATAAATTATGTTGTTATACGTCAATGTTGCTGCCTTGAGCTAGCATAATTATTGCGTAGTTATTTTTGTTTGTGCAGTGGTAAAGATAAATACGCAATAATTATGCTAGTCTGTTTTGCAACATAATTTATGCTATATTGCATAAATACTATGTTACAGAGCATAAATAGTATAGCATAATTATGTATACTGTTTCAATTTAGCAATATTATGCTATAATTACATTATTGCAGCATAAATTCACTTATCGCATTTATGATTTTTTTGATTGTTTGTGTTCAAATAGTTAACTCAATACTTTTCTTATGGAAAAATGAATATGATAACTATAGTTTGCAACAATAGAAAAAATTCTAATGCAAGTCGAGAATTATGTAATGACCTTTTTCCGTGTACGTGTTCTAAACGATCCATTGTCATCGCAATTTAGGTGGCTATTACACGTTCTTCTATTGCGAATAAAATTCAACGAAAATGACTTTAAACAATTCACGATTTACATTAGAATTTTTTTCATTTGTTGTAAATTTTATAGTGATCAAATTGTTTACTCGCTGCTTTTCGTATGGAAAAAAAAAATAGTTTGCAGCAATGAAAAAAAGTCAAATAGAAGAAAAGTTTTTTTTTTTTTAGCCTTGTTTACATGGTACAATATTCAAGTCTTGTATTCAATATCTCTATCGTATTGTGTAAATATGGCTTTCTGTGCAAAGAGGCAATAATAATTTTAAATCTGGTACTTCGATATACGTAGTGGAAGAAACAACGTTTTTTTTTTTTTCATTTGTACAATAATATGTACTCATTGAAAGAAACAAGGTATGTACTGTACGTACAGACGATTAAGATAATATAATTTTCTATTTCAAAAATTCGCACTAAATTTGCAATGTTATTCTTATTAGAAAAACGTATTGAATATAAATGGTAAAATCATGTTGACATGTGTACATTAAAAAGTTAGCACTAAACATATTGCCCCGATTCGTTTGTTTGATCCAATTAAATTGTCTTTCTTAATAAGACGATTCAGATACATTTGAGAAACAATAAATAAATAAAGCTGTAATTCAACAATGAAAACATTCAGTACCATCGCAAAACAAGTATAGTATTTCAATATATATTTAATAATTTTATTTGTAAAAATACTTTCATAATAATTTTTTTCAAAAATAGCCGTATATTCACTTGAGAGTCCGGACTTTAACTAGAAATGGAGGAAAATAGTTTGAAACATACATTTAGCAAAATTTAAATTGTATTTCAAATAAATAAAGAAAAATATTAAATAGTAGTACTGTATACTGTACACAAAATAATTTATGCGATAGATATTTTGTAGTTAAAAATAAATAAGTAAATAAATAACAAACAAAAATCAACTGTATTGAATCAAATTTACACGATAACAAAACTGATAAAAAAAAATTTAAAAAAAAAAAAAAAAAACTGCGCGTAAGAATATTAAACATAGCGTATACGCATATTGTGATATAAAATTGAACACTATTACACAGAAATAGGTTAAAATTTGGATTTTGGATCATTTATACTTCTAGTTTTTACAGTGTATTTATGTACCAAGTAATTGATATAATATGATAATCATATACTTTAAAAGCATTATATTTATACATTAAAAAAATGGTACTATTATCTGTTTATTCCAGGTCTAAAAAAACTAGTTGAGATAGGCAATTTTTTTTCTATATTAATATAAAGCAAAGCAAAAGCCTCGGTCGATTTTCACATGCGCGCCACACAGTAAAACATGAAAGTAAAATTCAACATAAACAAGTATTACATCACTCACTTAAAAGTAAAAATAAACATAGGAATGACCCATAAAATAAAAAAGCACAAAGAAAACCTTTTTATTACCTTTTTATTATTTATTATATCTTTTTATTATTATTTTTCGTATCAGTTATTACGTTTAAAAAGTAATGATGTAATGATATTGTAGTGTGACTTTTTATATAGTTCTCTGTTGCGGGATTTTCCTGTAGTTCTCACTGCTTTTTAGTTTAGTCTTGAATCGTGAGACGAGAAGAGCTTATATAGTTTGTTTCTATTCAAAAAAGTTTATAACGAAATATTTTTCGTAGTTTTTTTTAAAAAAAACAGTATTTTTAATTTTGGTGCTTTTCAGCTCTGTACTGGTTTGTTTTTACTCATTTTTTTTAAAAATTACTTGGATATCACAAATTTTTTAATTGATTTTAAATACGAATTAACTATATTAAGTTAAAAAAAAGTGTAATTAAATATTAGTTATTTTGTCGTACACGAGAAAAAAGTTGCAAAGAAAAAATATCGGTAAATGAAAAATGTCTAATTTATAAAACTATATTTTTTTAGATTTAAATTTAAAAATAAAGTTACGGCTTTTAAAATCACGCGTCAATATTGACTTCCATACGCATTTGATTATATACAAATACAAATCGGGCATTCGATTAATAGTATATTATATAAAATTAGAAACTTATATACTTTTATTTATGACAATATTATCAAACAGAAATCCACGTTCTTTGGTTTCTTTGAAGCGTTTTAATATTCGAATATTTATAAAATAAAATGTGTACATATAACACCCCCCCTGTATAATTCCTTTTTCGCATGATAGTCATTTTCTTTATAATCTTGTAAGAGCGTGTGTGAAATTTTTTTGTTGTTATGAAAAATCAATATTATGGATTTATAATATTTGACATTGACCTTCCTCTATATTATACTGTAGCCAAAAATCGTTTCTGCATCGTTTATCTTGGCTTGGATAAAAGCAAAGAGCTTTTATACTTTATTGCGGTTTAACATACGTTGCGTTTTTATTGTTAAACATTATATTTATATATAGCGAAGTTTTGGGCTATTTTCTGTAACGATAGTTAGAGAAATAAAAAGAAATATATGTAGGCAGACAGATGAGAGAGAGAGAGAGAGAGAGAGAGAGAGAGAGAGAGAGAGAGAGAGAGAGAGAGAGAGAGAGAGAGAGAGAGTTGATTACCTGTTTACAATTTTCCCAAACATAATTTTAAAAAATCATATAGTGTGTTATAATTACTTTTACAAAACGTTGCATTTTTAATCATGTATGTCAATTATTTACCTCGGGTTAAAAGTAGTTAAAACGTAACATTGGTGTTAGAAGTCATAGGCTTAAATCTTTGGACAATTCTTATTTTCGCGTGATTTTTGTTTTTTTCTTCAATGGATGTTACCTGGATAGGATGCTAGCCAATCACAGATGATGTAGAAAAAGGCGCGCTCTCACTAATTTTCTATGCATTATATTAGCATTGCGGAAATATTCTCCATGCATTTTGAGGAGAGAGAGAGAAAGAAAGAAGAAGAGAAAAAAAAATGAGATTTTAAAGTTGTAATGAGAGATGCACTTTGAAGTTTTTAAAGAAACACAATTAACAACAATAATTGTATAAATATTATTGTTATATAATATTTGACAATTATTTTGCTCCCGTAACGCCCGTTTTTATTTTTATTTTTTATTGTTATTATTGTGCAAGTTGACAATCCGTATACAATTATAAGTGTCCTATAACCAAAATATTGCATTTTAAACTACATCTATATAGGAATTATCAATACCGATGTCACTCATTCAGATCACATTGATGGTTATACATAGGCCATAACATAAGAAAATTTGCATAACTGCGGTTACAAACTGAGCCCTGTCGTACGGTAACCCAATCAGTCTGCAAAGAATGTGAAAAAAAGTTTTCAGTTTTATTCTATGAAATTAATGAACCAAATATTGTTTTCTCCTATATGCTGAGCAATGTATTTATCAACACAAAGATGGAGTCCGAGCGCAATGCTGTGCAAATAATTTTATAAAAGTACATTCGTAAGGTGTCTTCTTCACTTCATGCTGCAAATCTCGGAACAAACCGCAGAATTTTAAAATTTGAAATGAAAAATTTTATACTAAAAATTTTAAATTAAAAATCGTCAAAAGAAAAAAAAAAATGCTGATTGAATAATTTTATATAATTATAATTCCTACAGTCTAGAGCATAAATTTTGCTATTTTAGAATAACAATAATAATACTGAATATCTAAACTATTTTGCTATAAATATGTGGTAATCTAGTCACTGACAATATAGCATGAATTATAATACAGTAATAATAATAATAATTGAAGGCTTTTTTTATTGGGCGAAATCAGGCGCACAACCTCTCAATTTAACCCAACTGTTTAACAGTAGTCAGTTACAATTTTTGTTAGTATAGCATCAACATATAGCATGAAAATTATATTAATAATTTTTTTGATAAATTTTAATTAAAGTTGTTAATTTAATAACTAGAAAATAGATTTAAAGTATTCATAAATGTTTCGTTTCATTGGAGCTAGCATTACTTATTTACTTTTATCCGTACATATATCCTCCTCGGTATAAACTACTATAATAATATGTAACGATAATAAATTCAAATATTGCGATACTTGTATCAAAGGACATACGTAATATATAATCCAATAAAGCAATCAGATAAAACGTATTGATCTATTATATAATATATAGTATACAAGATATCAGATAATATTGATTAAACGTTTTAACCATTATTGATTAAATTATATAGATAATATAATTTTATTATACCTTTGAATGTATAATAAACATTGATTTTTATACATAATCCATTAACAAGTATAATATATACTATAGATGCTTTTTACTGTTAAAATTGTATTAATTAATAATATACGCTGCAGACAAATTGCAATACTCTACAGTACTGATTTTTTTCTATAATCAATCTAGCTGCCATGATTATGAAGTAAAAGTAAATTTTATTTACAATCGGTAAATATGAAAAATTATTTAGATTTGAATCGATGTTATTATTATTATTTTACTATACTAAATTGCGTGCCAAACAAATTTTGATATTTATATATAACAAAAAGGTGAAATATAGCCATAAAACAAGTTAAATTCTGCATTTGTTATGTTTTATTTTAGAAGAGTGAGAGCAACACGGAAAAAAGTTATATACAAACTTAATTTATGCAATATTTAGGTATAGCATACATTGGAAATATACTAAATTGGAAATATAGCATAAATAATTATGCTATATGTAAAACAGTAGTTATACTGCAGATAAATTATGTTTTAATGAAGAGTATTGCTAAAAAAAAGCTATTATTATTACATATTTTTTCCCCTGCAAGAGGGCTTTGATTACTTTTATTGTTTAAATGCCACTTAAAAAACTTCTTGAAATTTACTTCTTGAAAATTTTGATTTGTAGTGCAACTATGACTGACCACACGATGTATGACATATTGTGCAAAATTAGGTTGGGAAAACCTTGTTTGGTTATATATATAAGGTTATAAATAAGGGTTGTTAATTCCGCCCCTTAAGTAGAACGAGAGACTTTGTTTATTTTACTAAAAACAATTTGTTTTACAAATAGCATTAATTCAATAATAAACGTCGTTATTTATGTTATTTATTTATGTGTACTTAAATTTTGTGCTGTAAAATGTATATAAAGCACTTTTAAAATAGCAAAAAATGCCGTAGTAAATTTGGCTTCAAAATCGACAAAAATAAAATTTATATACAAACAAAATTTAAAATAAAACTAACTACTTTTGTAGCATTAAAAAAAAAAAATAATAATAATAACAGTACAGCTTGTTCCCTCTGCTATCTGTGTAACAATCGTTGCTTAGATTAAAACCATATGATGCTCCCATGAGACAGAGTTAGTGTTCTTGTAATGAAATGAGAGATATAAATGTATCCCTTCTCTTACCTGCTTTTATCTCTTCATATTACGTACTATAATAATAATAAGAAGAAAGTACTAAGGCAGCCAAGTGCTATTTATCTCGTTGTATATAGAGGTAGATTATTAAAAACGAGATGGAAATAGAATTTTCTAAGAATTTAATTTAGAGAATTTGAAATTAAATAATTACGTAATTTAATTAGGTATACATTCATCGATGGCTCTTTTTGTTTCACTTATATATACACGTATACTTTTGCTCTTTTCTTGTTAGTGAAGCATTTTTAATAACTCAAAAATCAGCTCGAGAGTATAATATATTAAAGTTTATGTTGTGAAAATTTTATATTAAAAAAATTATAGACGTTGTATAAAAGTGTTTCCAAACGAATAGGTTCATTGGTAGGGTAAACAATTTTTTGTTATATCAAATATTATAAAGTTTCCAGAGTGTTTTTTAGTATAAGTTTCAAGTATAAAAATAAACCTTTTTCTTTACAGAATTCAATAAATAAACAAAAAAAATAAAATAATGTTCTGAAATATTGGATCCGGCATGTTTTTTATACATTTTATTTGTTTTGGGGGGAAGGTTACTTCTTATTTCATTACACACGTATATGTTTTCATTAAAACATGTTAAATTACAAATTTGAGAAATTTATCTGTTATAATGAATACAAGACCGACTATTATGAAGAACTTTATTTTAATAATGATTCTTTATACTCTATTTATAAATCCAAAACAATTTTTTTTTTCAAATAAAATTTAATGAATTCAAAAATAGCTTTTTTGTTACAACAACAACAAAAAAAGTTTAATAATATTTTTAGTTCAAGAAAAGTTTATAATGTGGCGAAATTTGGAATCTTCGTATTTACATGTTATCCTTAAAGGAATAGACCAAAGAAAAACAAGCATTTATATCACAAAACACTTGATGGGATTTACATATATAAATAACTTTAGTTTGTCTCAAAACCCAATAGAAGCCCCGTAGCAGCGATCAGAAAATTCGATTTATGCAACCCGCACAACATTTTCATACTAATTTTTGCATGTTTCTGACGTAATAAACATGAATTTTTCACGCAAATTGCATACTTTACAGTTTTTTCACGCTCTCTCGTGGGGCTACATTAACATTCTGGCACAAATTGTCATTAGTTTTAAAGATCCCATTTCGTGTTTATTCATTAAAAAGCAACTGTTGTTTTATGTGGTCTATGGCTTTAAAGTGGAATAATTAACCATTATTTGATCGTGTTTGAATGTGTTTGACAACACTAAACTTGCTATACTGTAGTAATATTGCATCTTTACTTCGAGTTAATTTTATTTTTCGTGGCCGTTCAGTTTGTGAGACAACAGGCGGTCACCTACTCCCAGTTGTAAAATTATTAATATTAATAATTATATAAAATAATAATAATAATAAAAAAAAATTTGGAACAAAAACATAAGATCCATTTAAACAAGCTGCCGAGTTGTTATAATTTCTATTTCTATTTTTTACGTTACCCCTGGGACAAAAAACCAAGAGATAATGTTACAAACTTTTTGTGAAAAAAACAAAAGACACAAGTGGCAGCAATCCAATTTCTTGCAGTTGAGTAAAAAATAAATATATATATAAATAAAAATGCAACGATTGCTTAGATGTGCAAGTTTTGCAATCTCTTTGCATTAAACAAACAAGTGACAATTGAAATTGGTATATATACAAATATACTAAACAACAAAGTTACTGTTTACATTTTCTATACAGATTTCATTTGTATAATTTCTATTATAATAAAACATCAAGTGTATTTTGAAATTTACGTTTTGAAAGAATGTAAATAAAATCGTCTTTATCTGGAATGAAATAAATATTGAGTATAATATATTTTTACTCTACAATTTTTTTTTTAGCTATATTCATGGGATAAAATAAACAAAAGTTATTGAAATCATACTTCTATTGTTTTTTTAAGCACTTTTTAAGTACATTTCCGTGTGCTAATAATAATCTAATTAGAAGAGAAGTTATTTTTTATTTTTTTATTTTTATTTTTTTAATTTGAATGTTTTTATTGCCTTTTACATAAAAATGTATTTTATTTATATTGTATTATATTGATATATTAAAAAAAAATGTACTAAAGATTTGTTTCTCCTTATTTGTTACTTATATAGGTAGGTATACGTAAATAATTTTTATAGCAAGTTTGCGGTACTAAAAAACTTAAATTATGTGGAAAATATTAAATAAGCTTCAGAATTTTAACATATTTGCTCATACTTTTTATTAACATATCCAGTCATTTATTTCCACTTCAATAAGTTACAAAATAAAATTAACTAAAAAACTGCCTTGCATGTTCACAGACAAAAAATAATAATTATGCTATTGCTCATTTTCGTCACAATTTGTTCAATAAAACATAATCTATACTACTGCATAATTTCTATGTTACTTAAGCATAAGTATTATGTTGTACAGCATAATTATTTTGTTTAAATTTAGCATCATTTATGCTATAATGATATAAATACACGATAAATTACGTAATTTTTATTTTTCGTGTTATAGTTATTAATTTAATGAAAAAGCTTTATAAAAGACTTATACGATTTAATACATTTTAGAGAGTTTTTTTTTTTTATTATTTATTTATTTGTTATTTATTTTTTTTATATATAAATAATTATATTGTCCCTAAGCTACTGACACGGACACACAATTTTTATTATGATAATATACCATGTATTTTATTATTGAGTAATACGTGATCTAAAGTTTCCTTATAAATTGGCTGGTATACTTTGATTAGGCAATATAATGTAAAATTGTAGATTGCGCGAAGTACATACACAATATTCGCTATACTCAGGTGCTATACTGTACTCTTAAATAACCTTTTGTTATATATAAAATTACTGATGAAAAGTGTAATTAAGTTTTATATAGAAAATGTCAAGGAGATATAATTCAGTCTTATTTTCTTTTTTGTTTTATAATTAATTATTGATCCAGCTATAACGTGTGACTGTGTTGTCATGATAACAAATCACTTCCGTCAACAATGCCACTTGAAAATAACGTAATTACTATATTATCATAAATTATAGAGTTTATGGATTTTCGTTCGAGAAATATTGAAATCAATTTTCTCTTATTTGAACAGTTGTCTGTTGTTAAAAGATTTGTTTGAGTTTGTTGAAACTTTTTTAGTTGAAAACTTTTTGTGCGAAGTTTATAGAATATTATCTACTTTATTTGAATTCTTTGTACATCATTCATTCATTCATTCATTCATTCATTCATTCATTCATTCATTCATTCATTCATTCATTCATTCATTCATTCATTCATTCATTCATTCATTCATTCATTCATTCATTCATTCATTCATTCATTCATTCATTCATTCATTCATTCATTCATTCATTCATTCATTCATTCATTCATTCATTCATTCATTCATTCATTCATTCATTCATTCATTCATTCATTCATTCATTCATTCATTCATTCATTCATTCATTCATTCATTCATTCATTCATTCATTCATTCATTACTTACTTACTTACCGGTATCTATTCGTTTATATTGTTATTCAATTAAATATTAATGTTAGCAAACATTGCTTTGTTTTGTATATTGATGAAACTACTATTTTGTTATCTCTCCTACTTTAGTAATAGGTATAATAGTAATAAACGTCCATATAGGGCGCATATACAACGCTTTTTCAGCCATGTTTCAAGAGCCTTGGCCATATGACAGTTTGCCAATAATACTGCAATAACAAAAACTAATATAAAACATAAATTATCAATAATTTTTATATAGGGTAGCGATATTGCGAACCACCATTATCTCAATCAAAATGACACCAACTAACCAATATTTGTATGCAAATTTATTTTTATTATTATTCTTGTTATTTTAATTATTACAAAATAAATTAACACTTATTGTCAGAATATATATATAGACCTGCTATATTATGGAAAACAATTTTTATTGCATTAAAACAAAGTTTCGTATACGAAAAAGCATCACATAGAAGGTATAGATCAAAATATTTTTGTGGCATCATGCAGTTGCAGTTTTGGCACTTTAAATTGCCATTATGATCACATAAAATGTCATATTCACTGATTTTCAGATCGTTACGTTGAAAATCTGAAAGTTTGCTTCTCTAATTCGAAATAAAACGCAAGGTACATTTTTACTTATTAGAAAGAAAGCAGAGAGAGAGAGAGAGAGAGAGAATTGCGTTATCACTAGGCAAATCCGGATTAATAATATGTGTATATGGACATTTTTTTAATATCATATAAGTATCCTATAAAAAGTAGTTCAAGAAATAAAAAATTTATAGTTAATATAAAAAATGTAAACAATAAAAAGTAAAATATCAATAAAAAACATAGTGGTAATTCAAATAAAAAATACAATAAATCATATTTCATACACTTACTTACCCACATAAAATATTTATAGCATCATTTCTACATACGATATCATACAATATTATTCTGCAATGGCTATTTTGTGTGTAGAAATAATGCAGTATTGCAATAATAATAATATATTGCAAAGCAAAGGAGGTGACATTATTTGTACAAGATTTGTAATAGCTGCAATATTTAATCCCGCATTTTTATTATTATTATTATTTTTTTCATCAAGCCACATTTTTATCATATATAGCTAGTTGAAACTTTGCCAGTTTTTGTGTTATATATTTATATACATTTTTTTTATGTTCAACATAAAAACTGTGGGAAATAATTCTAAATAATCTACTTTTATTAGTTTTAGTTAAAATTAGACTGAGAAGGTCAAAGGTTATTGCTTTTTTGTGTTAAAAAAGGCTTGTATTTAACTCGCATACATATTGTCGTATTTTTTACCTCGTGCTGTTAGTGGTTTAACATTGCGTCTTTTATAGTAACACCAGTATGTAACTCGCAATTTTTGAAGAAGTACAAGTGGTTTAAGAGAGAGGGGAGAAAAAAAAACGTGACTAATTTTTAATACTATCAACCTCTTCGAGTTTAGTATTATTCACATGACGCGTAAATTTGACGCACATCGACGCGCGTTACATATAGTTAAACAATTGGAGCCGTTCACATTGTTTTTGAAAATTACATTATGTGAACGGCTCCATTTGTTTACATTGTTTCATAAGCTTTGTTTATCCGTCCACGCGCGTCATATTTACGCTTCATGTGAGTAATACTTTTAAGAGCGAGGAAGAAATAGAAGTAATTTGATCTAGAATTTAGATGGTTATTTAGTTGAGAATTGCACCCGTTTGAAACCTATCAATGCCACCCCATCAGGTCTTTTGTATCTTGATTTAAAATGTTTCTTGTTCTTCAATGTTGAGGGTGATTTGGAGATCAAAGTTACATCGAGATGGACCCACCCTTAAATTTTAGGTTCCATCAGTATATGAGAGAGAGAGAGAGAGAGAGAGAGAGAGAGAGAGAGAGAGAGAGAGAGAGAGAGAGAGAGAGAGAGAGAGAGATATGCATCTTGCGATTGCTATAAATTTGCTCACAAGGGTTGCACGGACACTGTTGAAAACTAGAATGTAATAAAAATAGCTCAATTTTATACGGGTTTCATTATCACCATAATTTTTCTAAACGAATTAAAAAGTTGAAATCATGTTTACATAAACTTTAATATATACTTAAAAATGTTGAAATTATTTTCTTATTAAAGTGCATTTACAATTAACAAGAACATTAAAAGTCGTAGATATAATAGATTTCCACATAAACAATGTTTATTTATTTATAAAATCTGTCAACGCTTCGCTCGTAAAGAAAGTAGTCAAAACAAAAGTCTATAAAAACCTAGACAACGTTAAACATACTATTTATCAAATTAAGTGAGAGAAAGAGAGAGAAAAAGAGAGAAAACTACAGAAAATACACAAAAATTTAAAAGAATTTCATCCCTATATCTCAAACAATATTCTTCTCATGTCAGCTATTTTTATTTGCTCTATTTTACAAGTTAAATTTGACACAAAATAAATTATATTCAAGTCACTGCGACAAAATTATACAGTATTTTATATATATATTTTTCTGTTGCTATAGCCAAAACAAAAGAAATTTAATCAATAATATTAATTTAATATTGATTTTTTTTTTTATTTATATCTTTAGCCTTGAGACTACCAAACTTTTATTTCATACATGAATATTATTTTAAATAAAATTATTTACTTATACAGTATTGTGTTTCATATAAATATGTGATGGTAAATTTGATAAATTATATTCAACTCTCTATGCAAAATAGTTATGGCTTTACGTGTACGGTGTAATCCCAACACGTACAGTGTAACAAAAAAGTGTCCTGTATTTAATCAATTTATGCAAATTAGGTACTAGTATCGTTGAGGAAATGTATTGTACATGACAAAACTCCTTACTTAGCATTAAAATTTATGGGTATAAAAAAAAAAGAACTGAAAAAATTAAAGGAATTTTTTCTGCGGACATCATTGAGCATATTTATAAAACAAGCTTTTTGTATTCTATTATTATTTAAAAAAAAAAAAATGAAGTATTACTCTTTTCAGGGCTCAGGGCCAAATTCATATACTGTATTTTTTTTTTTCTTCTCTTAGAATACACTGTATAGTAGAGGCTTGTAGTTTAAAACTGACACAAAATATTTCGTGCATTGTCTCTAAAGTATCATGCTTATTTACATCAAAATGCATATAGAGAGAGTATGTGTGCTGTACTTCAAATCATCCAAATTTTAATTTAATTAATTAAAATGAAAATGTTTACTCACTACAATAGCTAGGGAGTATATGTTCTGTACATTTGTACGTAATTATTGATGGCAAAAATAATAATGTAAAAAAAATAAAGGGAAAAATAAAGAATGATAGGAGGAAAGAAAAATTAAGAAAAAAAAAGTTTAACGGGCGAGGTATTCGAACCTCTGACCCTGCAGTCTTGTTATCCACACGCTGATGCGCAATGGGAATATCCAATGTATGTACGAAGAAAAAATCATGCTGTGAAGCAACTGATTCTTATATAATTATATATAAAAAAAATTAAAATAAGTTTAGCAAGTAGGGAAAGAACCCTATCCCCCTATACTCTCTCTCTCTCTCTCTCTCTCTCTCTCTCTCTCTCTCTCTCTCTCTCTCTCTCTCTCTCTCTCACTATTTATATTTTCCCTCGATCACATTGAAATTCAATAATAATGATTCAATAGTTTCCTCCAGATGAGAAGATCGCAAATAACACGGCAGAACAATCAGATATGTGAGAAATATGGCAGTTCGTACAGGCGTCGTATTTAATCACGGTAACCCTTTGAGAGTCCCTGCACTGACAAAAATAAACATGTAATAATTATGCAAGCTCATTTTCAGCACAATTTGTTCAATACAGCATAATTTATGCTATATATTCCACAATACTTATGTTATATATATATAGCATACATAGTATGTTGTACAGCATATTAGTAATGTGGTTCTAATTTAGCTTAATTTATGCTATAATGACATAAATGCAGCATAAATTACGTCATTTATTCTTTCCGTGTGTATATCTACTATGTAGACGACCCGAAACAAAGTGGGTTTTTAGTATATTATTATACTCCGGTAATGTTTACGGAGAACCGAACCCATGCATCACTTGTACTCTTCATAATATATTTAAATATTTCGTATGAAAATAGATGCAATCGTACTTTCACGCATACTTTCGTATACATATGTGTGCGTTGTAAGTAAACATTTGTTTTCTGAGTATACCCATGGTAAATATATTTACAGTTCTATAGAAATACTAAAATTTATCGTAGTTCATGTTGTTAAGTTATTGTAGAACGAAACAAACTTCCCTCTTTTAAATATCCCTAAAAAATTAATAGCAATAAATTTTAAACTAATTACTAAAGTTAATATTTCATTAAAAAAAGTCAATAGCAATGCAATTAAATTTTATTACTATACCAACTATGTACTATAATATTTATATGTAATGATTTTGAATAATTAATTATTAACAAACACTGCAGAATATAGTTTAATTAAATGGGGTGTTATCATACCAATATATGATATAATTTAATTAATTTTCTATTGTTGAAAGTAAATTAATATTAATTTGTTGCTGTTGTATAGAACATTAATTATATTTTATATTAATCTGCAGTGAGATCATAATTTAAAATTATGCAAACACGTTGTTGGAAATGTACTTATCTTTTACAGTTGAGGGAGAAAATCATCAACTCGTTTGATAGGAGAGAGAGAGAGAGAGAGAGAGAGAGAGAGAGAGAGAGAGAGAGAGAGATGGCAATCAGCAGATCTAAAAAGTGATAAACTGGACCTAATTATATGCATTGTCGGATCAAAATGAACCCAAATACCTAAACATCAAAATAAGTCAATCGTACAACATTTTAAATTAAGCTAGTATATAGGGTACCGACGTCGGCCATTAGACTCAAACTTTGCTCGTCAAAAAAATCTGAAATTTTGCATGCACAATGATACTTCAGCTTGAGACAATTTCAAATTTATAAAAATTTTGGGGGGTCACCGTGCAAATTAATTTAATATGATTTTTGAAATTTTAAGCCAATAAGGCCCAATGTTAATTTCAATTATTTTTTTCGGGACGGTCAAACATCATGAAATTTTTATCACGACTAGATGTGACCCTTAGCTACACAATGACACCAAATTTAGACCCAAAACACTTCTAGTTTTTGAGATATAAGGTCGGTACTCTAACTCCCTTAAGTGAGTTTAAAACTTTAGTCCCATATAACTTTCAATGTTATTTTGCCAAAAAATTTCGTCTGTATATAAAAAGTAACCTATGACATGAATTTTTTTTTTTTTACATTTATGTTAAATTAATTTAAGATTTATATAGTTAAATTAAATTTGGTAGCAATAATAGACGCAGCTAAAATATCTAACCCTTCCTCTTAATTACATATTATTATTACATGTAAATAAAACAGTTGTTATAGTATATAAACTTTTTTGCAATGCAGATTTGTTCTGCAAAATCTAATTTTTATAACAAAATGGGAAGGCGGGCGCACATTGTCTACATTTTTATATAGATGCTATTTTGCTAACGTTTGCGATTTTATCGAATAGTCTGATAGATAAAAATAAATGAACATCATTGTTGGCCAACTCTGTTTCTCTCATATATTCCAATCAAACACGAACAAATAACAATCAACTAATGTATTTTAAATAGGATTATGTATTTTAGGATGCAGATTTACAATCAACACATATATAATTAACTAAAGTGATGGGGATTTGAACTTGAACACAAATAGTACTATATATATAATATACTCTCATATATAGATCAAGTAATAATATAATGCTTCAAATATTTTGTATGTAAAACAAATTTAATTAATTCAAAAATGTATATGTAGGAAGAGCTATATAGAGGAGGGATAAATAAAGTTACTAGTTGTGTATGTAAATTGGTAATGAACTAAAGAGCTTTATATATATATATATATATATATATATATATATATATATATTATATATATATATATATATATATATATATATAACTGTATTATATGAGTTCTAAATAGAGACGGAAAACCTTGTCATGCATATTATGATATAATTTTGAGATTAATGTGCGCGAAATTTGAAACGCCGAAGTATACAGAACTACTGTGTGTGTACTGTGTGAAAATTGCCTTATATTTACACGAGAAATAATTATATCGATGCCTCCGCGTCAAAAGCGAGCATCTACACTTTCCAGATTTCGGACCAAACAACTATCTACACTTTCCGGGCAGCGCTGTAACTCGACTAACGGCCTTAAGCTTAACATTGCAGATGCTCTGCGACGGAAAGTGTAGATAGTCGCTTTTGACGCGAAGGCATTATATGGTTGTTAACGTACACTTGAGGAATACAAAAAATGTCTGCCGGTCGGTGATAATATTTTTATATAGCTTTAAATGGAAGAGTTTTTCTCTACGATTTCAAAACTTCCAGTCTAGGTATAAACCTAGACTGGCCCGATTTTATCGAATTTTCTCGAAAAGGTCAAAGGTCTAAAGAAATTAGGGGTTTCTCTCATTTTTCTGCGCGTCTAAAATTAAATTGTATGAAAAATGTAATAGTTATCAGCAGATTGGGATTTTTTATTATTATTATTTTGTAAATTTCATTTTTTTTTCTTCCTACAGTAGATTGCGTTGGAAAACATCCCAATTTGCCGATAACTGCGTGGCCTGCCGAAAACGTACAATTTCAATTGCCATGCATTAGAGATTATTGGTTTAAAAAATTCTGAAAAAATGTCTATGGCTTATGTACAACACGTATAAGTATGTCTAGTATTTCTCATTTAAATAATATCTCCGAAATCGGTGGTGTAGTTTAAAAAAATAATAATATAATAAAATAAAAGTTTTCCCGCATAAGCGTGATGTTAAATGAGGGGACCCTTAGCTTCCCCCGCGTTTTCCCTCGCACTAAACCGATAATCTCCCTTCCATTGCAAGAAGATAGAAATATTTTTTATATTTTAATAAAAACTATTTCATTAGTGCGACGTAATAATTATGCTGACTTGTTTTCAAGCACAATTTGTTCAATGCAACATACAATTTATGCTATTATATGCTTTGCATAATTCATAATTTAATACAGCAATAATATTATGTTGTACAGCATAATTATTTATGTTCTAATTTATCATTTATGCTATTTATAATAAAATAAATTTAACATAACTTACGTAATTTATATTTCGGTGTGAATGTCGAAAACAAGGAAAAATATAATACTGTTAAAATTAATACAAATAAAATGACTTCACAATAATTCATTGAGCAACACTGTTTTAATCATTAAAGCCATAATTTATAATCACAGTAACAGATAACATAAGGTTATATTTCTATAAAGTAATTTGCTTTGACATCGCTTTGACGCACTCGTTGTTATATCACACTTAATTTTGAACCTTATGTACTATGTACTTAAGTGTTATATTTGTATTGATTAGAGATATCAAGATTGTGACACTTATAATGATTCGTACATTTATATAAGTTGCGTGTCAACTTATAGTTTATATATTTCAAGACGTCACAAGTTTACAATTTCTCACAAGTATTTTTACTTTTTTTCTTAAATTAAATTAAAATGCTAATTTTTTTTATTTAAATGCAAAAGTACTAGGGAAAAAAATACGAAAACTTTTTTTTTTTTTTTTTTTCTGTATGTCATTGATTTTCTTATTTATTATTTTTTTTTACGACTTATATAAAGTTATAATAACTTTTTGGCGTCTTAAAAAGACGTAGTTTTACTAAGTTTTTGAAGGATCGTATTTTTATATTATTATTTATCATCAATTGCTAATTTTATATAAACTCAAGGGAGTTTGGTGAAAAAATAAATACTTTTTTTCCATTGATTTTTTTCTTTCAACATCTTGAAATTTTTGAACTAACTTATAAAAGATATTTTTATATTGTTTTTTAATACAAGTAAATTGCTAATTTTATAAAAATGCTGTGTTTAAGAAGAAGTAGAAGAAGAAGAAAAAAAAAAAAAAAAAAAAATGAACACGTTTTTTCTTGCATTGATTTTTTTTTTCTTTCAGACGCCGTTTTACTAACTTTTTAAAAGCTATTGGGCATAGGAAAATGTTACTTTTTGAGCAATAATGATTTTAATTTTTGTATTTTTGGAGGCAAGGGTCCCTTCTCTTGAAGTATGAGTTTTTATATAATATATTACTTCACTATCAAGCTATTTTTTTGTTGCATTTAACAAATTTATGAAAATCATTGTCTAAAGAAATCGTATTTTAAAAGTCCGCTAAATCTTTAATTTACTTCCTTTTATAGTTATGTCCACATGTATATATATATATATATATATATATATATATATATATATATATATATATATATATATATATATATATATATGGTAACGTCTTTAAAAAACTTAATCATTCTGTCATTAGATTTATTTTTAATTAGTATCTTCTGCTAATTCACTACTATACTAATGTATTTCAGATTGCATCACTAATTATTAAATCATTCATAATTATGTAATTTCTAAGTTAACTTTTTTCTCTTTCAAATATTCTAAAGATAGAAAATGAAGGGGATGAGAAAAAACTTTTAATACGTAATATTTCATTTTGAGTTTTTGACAAATATCCACCTTAAATTTAAAACACAACTTTAACCTTAACAAATGACATGTTTATATACTTTTTCTCCTTTGCATACCATATAAAATATTATCTAGATATAAAATAGCGAATATAAAATATATGGAAGTTTAAAAAAATATTTACTTCCTTCCGTACATTATGAACTTTTTAAGCTTAAAGCCATAGAACACATAAAACAACATGCTTTTTAATGAATAAACACGAAATGGGATCTTCAAAACTATTGACAATTTTTAACAGAATGTTAATGTAGCCCCACGAGAGAACGTGGAAATACTGTAAAGTATGCAATTTGCGTGCCTATTCATGTTTATGACGTCAGAAACATGCAAAAATTAGTATGAAAATGTTGTGCGGGTTGCATAAATTGAAATTTCTGATCACTGCTACGGAGCTACTGTTGTGTTTTGAGACAAACTAAAGTTATTTATGTAAGTCCCATCAAGTGTTTTGTGATATAAATGCTTATGTTTTTCTCTGGTCTATTCCTTTAAAATACACCCAAAATAGATATTTTAAAGAGAAGCCTAATGACTATATATTTACGTAAGAATATTTATGCCATATCATTTTATGTGTGACAAAAATAAATTGCTAAGAAAGTCTCTTTAATGAGTGCAAGTGTTTAGAAAAGAAGGGGAAAAAAATGAAAAGGTCGTTAGTCTTTTTTTTTTTTTTTTTGCTTCTCGTCTGCAGTCTAAATATAGGATATTGCAACGTGTTTGAAAACTTTTTTTTTTTTTTTTTTTTTTTACATAATATAATGTATCTTATATTTATAAAAAAAAAATTATTTCGAACTAGGTTATGTCAAGAAATATGCTAATTTTTAGATATTCTGTAACAACTCAGGTTACCTGATTTTAATAACTTTTTGCCCCATCATTTATCTTAATTTGTTTCAATTATTCACTAAAACACTATAACGAACAAGAACTCGTAGCTACGAGTAATACCTCTTTATTATAATGATAATACCATTTATGTTCGTTCAATAAGTATAATTATTCGATGAGAGAGAGAGAGAGAGAGAGAGAGAGAGAGACAGACAGACAGACAGACAGACAGAGACAGAGAGGTCATTCATAAGTTTTCGCGAGTGTTAATTTTTTTTAAATATAATTATTAATTATCTTTATTTATTTTTTCTAGTTGTTGTTTTTCATACGTAAAATATATACCGTTATATATACATATTTCAGTTTTGCGTATTATTCAATATACAACTCCGCATCAAAAATACACTCTATAAGCAATATCCTACGACTGAGCTCAACTTTATGGTCGATTTTATTGCAGTAGTTTGTAATTGATCATATTGCGGCTCATCTTTAATTAAATTTTCTTCCTGTATATAGTAAAAAATGGATTTAAAAGCTTTTTTTTTTTTTTTCCACCATCGTTTCAAGCCAAATTTAATTTAGTTTTGGCAAAGCAAAGTCAAAAGTTTTTAATCAATAACGTACTGTCACGTGCATGACAAAAATTAGTGATAAAAATCCAAGTGAAACTTTGTAAATCACTTTTGACAAGTAAACAAGTTCAAATTCCTTTGTTTTTCACAAAAACTTTTGACAATCAAAAGTCGTTATATTTTAAGATACTGTTGAAGGAGAAGGACGTTTTATTTTGTTCTAGTATTATTATAGCGTGTAAAGCTAAATAATCGTGATTTTTTTATACGTTTTGTTATTGAGCCCTTAAATAAGAACAAAAAATGCATAAAAATTAGGTCAAAAATAATTCCTTGAGTGCAAAAGTTAGTAATTTTTTTTTCTTCAGTTTGTAAAAGATTAAAAATGATAATTTTGGATTTTGTTTTTGCGAGTTTGATTAGTAACCTTGGCAAAGCCAGTATACTTTTCTTTATCTTGGTATATAGTGTACACACAATTGTGATAATACCATTTGAATTTACGTGTCTTTCTCATAAGAAAATCAAAGAAAATTTAGCGCCAAATTTTGGTTGACATACCCACGTGTACATAAAAATCATTAAAAATCTAAATCATTTTTCTAAGCTTTTTTTTTTTTTTTTTTTTTTAATTAGGCTAAATATATGTCGAATTTAATGGCAGAGCAAACTGTAAGCCAGTGGCAGACAGAGAATTACTATTTTTATGTACATTTGTTACCTATGTTACATTTTACATTGTCCTGTTCTGTATCTCCGCTTTTATTTTCCATTTAAATAATCCTTCAAACTTAATACCTTTTTTTCATTCCCGTGATACACAAAAAGTCTGATAAATGATTTATAAAGCATTGATAAATTTTGACTGATAAAGATATTATAAAATATGTATAATGGTCTGATAAAAGTCTTATATGCGACACTTTTCAAACTTTTATCAGTCAAATTACCATGTATAAGCATAGGACAAATTTTTTCGTTTCTCCTATGCTTATACATGTAAAATTTTACATTGAAATTTGACTTGTAAGCTGATAAAACACTGAATAAAATCTGATAAAAAGCTGATAAATGTCTGATAAAAAGCTTATAAAGGTCTGATAAAAAGCTGATAAATAATTATGCATTTTTCTCTTCCCTTCCCTCCCTCCCCCCTCCCCCTCCCTCCCTCCTGTACCCTTCATCCCACATTCCACCCAGCACTACCCACTTCAATGTTTGTCATAACATTGTTGCCAATTTTGCCTTGTATTACAAAATACTATTATTAATTGATATTCTTCAATTAATAAGAGAAAAATACTTTATTTTTGAAAGGATGCATTGGATTATAGGGGCGGATGAGTCGCACACATCGGTAATCGTAACAGCTTGAGATCAAGTTGGTTTCCTAGCTGTAACACATGAAATGCAATTAATTACAATAAATATTGATATAATTATTAATGTGAACATCTCACTTACCTATATATTAACATGATGACCACATGAAGCTCCTCTTACAAGTAGGTGAAGCTTCTTGCTGCTTAGTTTTAATTGAAATATGCAAGCGCTAATAAAGTGCGTGCATACTGCTCTGACTGACTTGTGCTACTACTGCCTGCTGCTACCTCTGCTCCTGCTATACACTCAAAAATTTTCTAAGTCCTCAACGGTTTCGTCTACCAAAAGAGGCGCCTCGCGTTCCCCTCCAAATTTATTTCCCGTTAGGTTATCAAACTTTTATCAATTTTTTGAAAAATTTCAAATTTTATTTTTAAGTTTATATATTCCTACTTTTATCAGATGTTTGAAATTTTAAAAAAATAATAATAATCAAACGTTTATCAGTCATTTATAATTATCAAACTTTTATCAATACTTTATAATATTTATCAAACTTTTTTCATTTTTTACTCCTAGATTCGAAAAATTCTATCAAACTCTATCAGTCCTTTATCCATGTATTATCAGCCAAAAACACTACTATCAAATGTTTATAAGCACTTAATCAAGGCTTTCTCAAACTTTTATCAGCATTTTCGTATGACTCGGGTTGTATATCTAATCACACAAAATTTTTGTCGGATATATTTTTTTAAAGCTGTCTCACTTTTTTTTTATTATTACAAATTACCAATTTCAATTAATCAACAATTAATTTGCTACCAATTAAATAAAACAAGACTTTAATTAAATTTGACAAGATCACATATTATTAATTTAAATTAACTTTTATAAATAATAAATTGACGTTAGATAAAAAATAAAAAAAAGTCACCTACCTATACGAATCATTTGGACTAATGCCATAATGACATGACATTTGCAACTTTTTTTTTTATATTATTATTCTTATTCAAAGGGATTTAATTCTAAAATTAAAAGTTGTAATAATTAGTTAAGCTAATGAAACTCTTTTATGTTTTTATCTTATATATATATATATATATATATATATATATATATATATATATATATATATATATATATATATATATATATATATATATATCATGTATATAGAAATAGGTCAGTTAGAAATCATAACACATGTTTTTCTTATTTAAACATAGCAATATATTAAATGTTTTTTTTTTTTATATTTTTTTTTTGTCCATGTATAATTCTACATAACTCTATGTGCATCGCTTAAATGCATTATGCACATATGGTTATATAGTTTATGGTTTGTTATGTGATAATAAAAAAACATAATATACGTAGAATAAAAATAACAGCATAACATTAAAGCCCTATTCACACAAAAGAATAAATTTCAATGTGTAATGTGAGTGCGTGAAATATACTTTTAAAAATATAAAATTATGTATACACAGCTTAATAATGTCAGTTTCTATTTTGTATTTCGATAATGTCGCGGAAAAGGTGTATCTGCATTGTGTATGAAATGTAACAGAAGAGTACATTGGAGTACTGTAAAAATAATGCTAATTATTATCTTTTTTTCAATTAAAATCCTTTATTAAATATTTAATTACAAGTTAGAAATTTCTAGGTTTTATTATTATTATATATAATATAATATTTATTTTTAGTTTTATGAAATTTTAATGCTCCAAAAATGTATGCTATGGGAATACTCTAATAGAATGATTATATAATTAAATTGAGTGATAATAAGGGGGTGGTTTTAAAATGATTTTTGGTATATAATTTTTATGCCTGAGGGAAAATTGCAAATTTTCAACAAAGTTGTAGATTAATAATTTTATTATAATGTAAGCAATTCTAACGTAGACAGTAAAGTTTAAGCAATGCGCACAAGTATAATTATACACTTTATTCTTTCTTTGTCGTACTCGTACTGCAACGTCTTCTTTACATTTTTTTATTAAAGCCATAGACCACATAAAACAACATGTGCTTTTTAATGAATAAACACAAAATGGGATCTTCAAAACTAACAAAAAAAATTTACCAGAATGTTAATAAAGCCCAACGAGAGAGCTAGAAAATACTGTAAAGTATGCAATTTTCGTGACTATTCATGTTTTTGACGTCAGAAACATGCAAAAATTAGTAAAAAAAAAAAAAAAAAAATTGTGCGGGTTGCATAAATCGAAATTTTCAGATCACTGCTACGGAGCTATAGTTGTGTTTTGAGATAAAGTTATTTATGTAAGTCCTATCAAGTTTTTTGTGATATAAATGCTTATGTTTTCTTCTGGTCTATTCCTTTAAATTAATTAAAGCAACGAGTTAAATGAAATATGTAATGTTTTTACATATGTAGCTATTTATTATCTTAAACATATATAGTAAATTTAATATATTACCTCTTTGCATAATTTTTATTTTACATTTTTTTTTTATCACAGCAAAGAATTTGATTAAATAATATATTTATTTCAAAAATTGTATGTAAATATTAAAAATTCTTTTAGACTTCATTTGATCTAAGAAAGGAATTTTTATTTCGTTGGGTGTATGGAAATAGGATTAACTCTATAAGAGATATGAATTCTTTTAATATTGTTGAGATTTATTTTTCTGCCTTTTTCTTCTTATTAATAACACTGGGATTTTGCAGAAGTTAAGGCAAAGACGACAGTAATTTATTACCACGCTAATATATTATATAATATTTGTGGTGTATTATTATGCTTTGCCAGTTTTACGCAAAATCCCGACCCATCAAGCCAGAGAATATTCATATTTCGTAATACACCGCAATTAGTTTTAGCTACCCCCCTTCACCCCTCTCTCAAAATACCACCTTTATTAATAATGCTTAAAATTATTTCTCCTATAGGAATTTAGAGCTTATTCTCTTAAAACAGTGAACACACATAAGAATGTTTATAATGAAAATAACATTGAAATATTTGTGTGATGAACCGCAAAGGAAAAAAAAAAAAAAAAAGAAGAAGAAGACTCAAAAACGTTTCATGCAGACTCGTTGAAAGAAAAATAAAATATTTTTTTTCTTGTGTCTGTGTTTTAAAATATATATACAGTAAATCTTTCATTACTGATGTTTAAAGAAAAGAAAAAAAATCACGACACGAAACGAAAAGGATCAAACATTGTAAAGAACGCACGTAATTTATTTAATTTAAATTTATTTGGATGAATGGTTCATAAAGTATAGATATTTGAACGTGTATAAGCGATACTTGATAATCCAATTAATTTGTTTCATCATCAAATTTATTATCTCAGTGAATAGTTTTTGTAATTTTATTACAAATGTAAGAGGTGGGTGGGGGAGACACACAATATTTAGAAATGTAAATATTGATAATCTTTTTAATTTTTTTTTTTTTTTTTTTTTTTTTTTTTTTTTTTTGTTGCTTTATAAAGAATATTATACTTTAGGATCCTTTTTTGATAAAAATTAAAAAAATAGCTGATATTGATGTATTAATGTTCACCACCCATACAACATTGGAATATTATACAGATAATAACACATATTCTCAAACTTCATTATAATGTTTGTACATCGTTTAATAGAGCTCTTATGATTGTGTGATTCATTTTTTATTTTGTATTTTTGTTGTTGTTATTTGTTCGTATTATTATTACTTTTTTATTATTAAAAATTATTAAGTTATATTTGACAAGACCAATGCTTGTTGTAACTTGGATTGCTACTAACAACTGCCTGGGTCAATAAAGATTATTATTCTTATTATTAATTAAATTCTTAATTAGAGAGTTGTTTGTTATTCAAATCATAATGTAAATAGAAGATATCAAGGAAACATTATATAAATTAAATGTAAATAATTTTCTAATTATATTTGATACGTAGAAATTTTAATTGTCAACATAAACATATTTAGTAATTAAAATTACAATTTACATGGACTATAAAAACTAGTTGTTGTAATTGAATACGTAGAAGTAATTAATGATGATGATTGATGATAAAGGCTAATTGCGCTATGAAATAAATAAATTTGATGACATTAAAATTTTAAAATTAAAAAATAATAAATTCATGGGAAAATTTTCAATTAAAAAATAACTAGTCGGCATAATTTTATTTCATATAGTGTGCACTAGTTTTAACGGTTTTCAGGATAATTATATGTAAAATATGGAAATGAAAGACACACATTTTTTTCATGTCAACTCTCCCCCCCACCTTTTTTTAAAGGACAAAAAGAGACCCGAATTACCTTTTATTGTTATTATTATTAATAAAAAGCAACATGTTTCATCTAATCACGATGTCCACTTGTTAACTATCAGAATGTGAGAAGAGGAGGGAGGAGGTTCCGTTCATCACACGTGTTTCATTGGGATAGGTCATGGTTATATTTGATATTGTTAGCTCAACACTGCAAAACGTTGATAAGGAAGGTCATTTGTCATTTCCATATCACGTCTTACACCATGAGCATCGAGTTTTATTATTGAATATTACGGAAATTACGGAAATATAATTCATTCATTTAATAGGTGTTACCGGAGAAAAATTATCTTTTTGTTCCCTCTCTCTCTCTCTCTCTCTCTCTCTCTCTTTTTATTATTTTTTTTATACAGTTTTTAATTACAGTTTTCTTAAACACTTAAAAGTCTGACCGAGCTGTGACGTCATTGCCCGCTCACGCCATTTTGTGAATGGAAAATAAATTAGAAATCAATGACTCCGGCCAAATCAACGTTGGTTATCATTTTTTTTGTTTTTTTTTAGGATATTTATTACACAACTTTTGTGTTCAAGGTGTTCTATGCCTTTAACTAAATATTATCTGATTATGATTACCACTATGCATGATTATGAATATGATTGTAACAAAATAAATCAATAAAACCTGTCTGTCTGGAAATAAAATGACTAGCTATTGAATGTGCTATTTCGTGGCAATAAAAGGTGTCCTAAATAGTGTAGTCTATAATGTATGTAAAATTGAAATATGTACATCTCTACACTATTGTATCTTGATCATGAATATTGGAGATTGAAATCTCTCACCCCAACGATGCTTCTTTTCATAACCATAAAGTATGAAAAAATATGGTTAAAAAAATTGAATTGATATGTAAAAAAAAAAAAAAAAAAAAAAAAAAAAAAAAAAAAAAAAAAAAAAAAAAAAAAAAAAAAAAAAAAAGAAGAAGAAGAAGAAGAAGAAGAAGAAGAGCTTATAAAGATAAATTCTTTGATGCAATTCCATGAACTTAAACTTTGTCTGAAGTGAATTTAATTTACCGTAGACTTATTATATATATATAAAAAAAAAAGTCGGCATGCATTTTGTCGGCTTACATTGGAATGAAAGAGACTTGTATAATGAGACGTAACTTAGAGTATGAGTCACGTAATGCACATTGTAAGTACATATAGATGTACAGTCGTCATGTCTACTGCAAAGAGAGGTTCAACTCAGTACTTCGAGGAATTTTATTTATTTATCAATGTAAGGAATCTAAGTGTAATAAATTGTAATTATTTACTAATTAACGTTGTTGAAATACTTTTAAATTTGTTTCGATGTTGAGTGAATAATTTATTTGTAAATTCTTAAGGTTTTCGTATATATATATTATGTGAAAAATATAAATTTTCACAAATTTGTAAATACAAATGTTGAAATCTTTATTATACGTTAAAAAAAACTCGGTATTTATGTAGAAACTCAAATTTATATTTTTCAATATTATAAATTAAAGCTACATTATGAAGCTTTATATTTAACAAAATTACGACAAGTTGAACAGTGCAATGCACACATACGGGGTACGCAACAATTAAAAAAAAAAAAAAAAGGAAAAAAATATTGTTACTAACCTTTGTGAGTTATTAGAATTGATTTAATTTAAAATGGGACGCAAAACTAACCATTTTTACTCTTGATTATAATAATTATAGAAGTCAAGTTATGAACTGCATAACGACGATTATTTGATGTATAAAAATTGAAGGTATATGCTTCCAAATTTAAGCACAATAAAAGTTTGTAAGAATAGTCAAAATCGTAAAGTCAGCAGCACATAAGTTTTTTTTTTTTTTTTTTTTACTCGAAAATTGCTATCTATATTTTTATGAAACTTACTACTCGTATATTTTTAAACCAAAAACCCATTACGGTCTTTGTGAAAAAATATGTTAAGCTATGCAATGTTTACTTAGAAACTTCTAAATATATATATAAAAAAAAAGTCTGTATTAATTTTTTCACGAGAAAAATCTAAAATACCTACGTATCAAATTGAGAGAGAGAGAAAGAGAGAGAGAGAGACAGACAGACAGACAGACAGACAGACAGACAGACAGACAGACAGACAGACAGACAGACAGACAGACAGACAGACAGACAGACAGACAGACAGACAGACAGACAGACAGACAGACAGACAGACAGACAGACAGACAGACAGACAGACAGACAGACAGACAGACAGACAGACAGACAGACAGACAGACAGACAGACAGACAGACAGACAGACAGACAGACAGACAGACAGACAGACAGACAGACAGACAGACAGACAGACAGACAGACAGACAGACAGACAGACAGACAGAGTGAGAGAGAGAGAGAGAGAGGAAAGAGGAAAGAAAAAATATTTAAAAGGCTTCAGCTCCAAAAACTTTTACATACAAAAAAGTTACACCACTTCTTTTGAAGCTTCTTTCTTGATTATAAAGTGGTATGTAATCTTCTTATACAAACCATAATGAACCGCATCTTGATATTAAATATGTCATCGCACGAATGTCAGGGCACGTTCTGACACTTTATATTAATAAATTAATGACCATAAGAGTATATATACCACATTTCAACCAAGTATAATTACTATATGTATGCGCTAGGATCTTAAATATGAATTATAGCTTTGTTGGTATAGTGGTATGTATAGCAAAGTTTTGTGAGTGGGAAAAAAATTTGTATCCCTTTTTTTAGTTATATTATTATTTGTACAGGCAGGCTTCCCACAGCCTGAAGCTTTTTTTTAGTAATATTCATATTGGTACAAATGATCGTTTGAATTTAATTTTTAATTAATACACATCTCTTCCAAAAGAAAGTAAAAAACAGAAGTGTTACCATCATATGACGAAGAATATAAATGGAATTTATTTTCATTCTCTCTCTCTCTCTCTCTCTCTCTCTCTCTCTCTCTCTCTCTCTCTCTCTCTCTCTCTCTCTCTCTCTCTCTCTTGTACAACAATAATTTATTAAGAATTGAAATGTGTGATATTTTTTCGCATAATTTTGCAGCAAATTTCTATACTTTTTTCTCGTACGTAAAATAGAGTGAAAAATTTATTGTTAATAATTAAGCTATATACTGGCTTTCGCTCAATTTTATTTGCTCGTTTTTAATCCAAAATAAATATTAGTATATCTAATAAAAGACACGAAACAAAAATTATTTCGTTGAAGTTTAGAGGATATTTTTCAAAATATTTCTGAAAACAAATAGCTAGTATACTTAAAGCTTGATGGTAATTTCTTATGTTTTTTAACATATATATAATACGAATGGCTTTAATCCAAGCTTCGTTCTGTCGTTAGCGTGTCCTTAGCTCGTTTAACAATTTTTTTTAGTCAGTGTAAAAAAATGTTTTAGTCCATTTCAACTCTTTTTTTTTTTTTTTTTTTTTTTTTTTTTTGCTGTTTTAAATTAACAAACTACTTTGAAGAGTTTTTGTTGTTATGTTCAAAAGTAACTTGATATTTTAGAATTTATTGTATAAAAAATATTTGGGTTGTCGCGTGTTGCGTATGTATTCATTAGTCAAAAAAAAAAAAAAAAAAAAAAAAAAAAAAAAGTATAAACTTTTTTTTTAACTGCATTATTTTTATTGGCTTTAGCACAATCAAAGTATTTACATTTTATACAATATACAAAACTATAGTGTTTTTTAATTCGTAATATTTTTTTAGCATCAAGATTTTTCAATTATTTCAGTTAAACAGTAATGTTTTTACTGCAAGCAAATAAAGATAAAACTGTTTACATTTTTAACATTCAAATCCTTGTTTGTTTTTTATTATTATTATAAAAATAAACTGTGTATTTTTATATTTCGACATGTACTTTTAATATGCCCCCCCCCCCCCCTCCCGCCGTGGTCTTTATTATACATTGTAGCTAACACAATGTAAGCTAAATTGGTAATAAATTGTATGGCAATGGAAAATGTCATAACAATTCTCTTAGCTTATAAAAAACGTAAAAGGTGTATAATATCCCTCCTTTAAATATTTTCAACCTCGGTGTAAGCTAAAAACATGGTCCATCACTGCTAAGAAGACATGAAATTATATGATTCTAAGCTTTTCCCTCGCGCATCACCGATAGCCTCTATTGAAAAAAATAAATAAAATACAATCACTTAGAGATATTGGGCCTCTGCCCACTTCCTTTCTTCATATGGGCGTCCGGATTGCATGCAAGAGGTGGCGAGTTTGACTCCAGACACTGACAAAACTTTTACGAAGTCTGGGCGACGGCATTCGAGCTTGGAGATTCGGGAGGCATCCTGACTAAGCGTTTCTGCGATTTCCTCAGTCTGTTTTGGCAAATGCCGGGATGTTTGTTAGGCCGTGGCCGACCCGTTTTAGGTGAAACCGTACGAAATAAAACATACGGTTTTCTGAAGATCCGGGGAATAGCGGAGTACCTAGATAAAGTGTAGTCAAAGCAAAAAAAAAAAAAAAAAAAAAAAGTAATTTTTATTCAACAATATTAATGTTACTTTTTATCATCCAGACAGTATATTGTTATTGATATTACCGTCCATTAATATTTGAAATTAAAAAAAAGTCGTATACTATGTGTATAGTAGTGTATATATACTTATAAAATATTTTTTTTCGTATGGAAAGATTGTAGACCGGACAAGTTTATTGAATTAATATTTACTTTACCAATAATAAATAAAATATACCACAGATGGTATATTAAAAGTAAATATTACTTGCAATAGAAAAAAAAAAAATGCTTATACAGCTTGAAAGCACATTGAAGTGGCAAACTTCTATAATTTATGCAATCCTATTTGTTATAGACGGCATACTGTGAACACACATATATATGTGTATATATTATTCACGTAATTGTTTATACATACTGTATGTATGTTTTATATTTTTGCAAGTGTGAGATAAAAGAAAAGCCGTCCGTGACTTTTAAATTTAAACAAAACATTTTAAAGGAAGGAGGGGGGAAATGTATGAGTCATTTGTAACATAGAGATTATAATTTTTTATCAGAATATTATTGTATTTGTGATATCCAAGTTAATTGTTTTTATTTTTATGTTGTTATATGAACTCTGTTTTATGTGAGTAGATTTTATGTATAAAAGAAAAAGTTAAAATATAATAATTTTTTACAGGTAAAGCAAATATAATATAGCATCTATTTTTTTATTATATCCTATTTTATTATTTAATTTATTAAAAATTTGATCTTAACGTAGAACGTGACCGACTTGGACTGAAAATCGTTAAAAGAAGAACTATTTTTTCACAGCAATTTTTTGTAAATTATTTATTTCCAACAAAACAAACACTATACTTTTCAAATAAAATCAAGTATTTTTTTTTCTGAAAAAAGTTTTGATAACATTTTTTAATTCTACAATTATTTTTTTATTTGACTTAAATTTGCTGCTTAAATTTGAATTTCCATATTTATATGTTATCTTTAAAGTGGGATAACTTAAATATTTGATCGTGTTTTTACACGTTTGACGTCTAAACTTTTAAGTATCATTTCTTCTTTAATTTGTGTTTATATTATTATTCACGATCGTCTAGTTTGCGAGATATCAGTCGGTCACCTACCCCCTTAAACTTAAAGTCGTAATTTAGAAAATATAATAAATATTTTGTACCATAGCAATGCTTTACAGTATAAGTAGTACACTTAAAAAATTACATAACATTTTTAGTACACTTGGTAATGGTTGTTTATTAGTTTAACCCACGCTGCTATTTGCAATAACTCATACATACACAGATATTATGCTACTCATCTATGTAAGAAAAATCACAAGCGTGGGTTAGTACATATAAACCAACCTATTCAATGACAACCTAATATAAGTACACTTATATAATGTAATAAATCTAATACGGAGTGTTTTGCGTAATAAAATCAAATCTATACTCACAAAAAAAACAGAGTAGATATAACTTAGAGGTAACGATGAAATGTTTTTTTTTCTTTAGTATGACGCCAGTACAAGACTGAAATAAACACTTAACTGAAATATATTGAAGTGTTATAAATTTATTGTTATTATTATTATTTATATACATTAGAAATAATATGGCGGCTGTGGCAGCTCTTTTGTCGAAGAAACATTCAAGTAAAAGTTCTAGTAGCAAGAAATTGTCTTTGGATGATACAAGATGGGAGGTAAGTTAAAAAAAAAAAAAAAAGAAAAAAAAGAAAAAAAAAAAAAGAAAAGAAAGAAAGAAAGAAAGAAAGAAAGAAAGAAAGAAAGAAAGAAAGAAAAAAAAAACAAAGAAAAAGATTAAATTAAAGGAACCGTCCAGACCATAAATCATGCCTTTTTAATTTATTAAACAAAAAAAACAAACAAACAAAAAAATTATTTTGTCCAAGAACCTAATTTTGATGCCCTAAACGTATAATTAAAATTTCAGTTTATGCAACCCGTAAAACTTTTTCTATTGAATGTGAACAATCCTGACGTCAGAAATGTTAAAAATCTGTGCATTTTGCCTACTTTACAACTATTTTGCGCTCTCTTGCGTGGTTACAAATGAGTAATAGTAAAAATTGAACATACTTTTGGATGTCCCATTTTGAGTTTAATGAATTAAAAGAGCCTTTTGTTGTTAGGCCTGGATGGTCACTTTAAAGTGTTAATAATTGAAAATAGCCGAGTAAAATAAATTACGTTTTTATGAGATACGTTTTTCTTCCTTTTCTTAAATTTGTGTAACTTACAAGACAATTAATTGATGAAACTTGGTGGATGTAAGGAGGTCCTCATAACCCAATGATACCATACAAAACAGTTCTACCAGAAATCTATATTTCGCGAAGATACAATGTGTATATTTTTTTATGCGGTTTTTAGATGCATAAGACTTAATTTTCAGTTTTTGTGATAAACAAACTTTTGTTCTAACAAAATCAAGACAAAATAATAAATTTAATTAACATTACTGTATTTTAAATATCATGGATAATGTTAAAGTACGTATTCATTGCATAATTTATAACATAACCCAAAAGCTCTCTCTTATTGTCTCTGATTTTGTTTTAGCACTAAATTAAATGGTCACAAAACCTAACCTGATGGGTATAGCTCAAGAATGATCAAGTTTTAAGACTTTTGAAGTAATTACAATAGTTTATATAGCCTCGTTAAATATTTCCAGGGTCCCCTATAACTTACAGCAAAGTTAGACTTATGCACGAGGCACCAAATTTTTGCAATATATTTACATTAATAATATTTTCATATTTCTTTGTTTATTATTTAAAATAACATTAACGGACTTGCAAAATAATGATGGTACCACGATAAAAGAACCTAACATATTATATATATATATATATATATATATATATATATATATATATATATATATATATATGAATGACAAAACCCACTATACCACCAATGTAGTAACTATAATAATGTGTGACAATTTATTGTTTGAATTATTAATAGAGCGCTCGTTCCCTGTATTGATCTCTGAGCTGTTGTTTGAGGTTTTTAGTATGTCACAGAACAAAAATAGATAATTTCATTTTGTACGTACGTAACGTATTTATGAATGAAATTATACAGTATATAGGGCTTTAAAAAAAAAGTACTGTAAACTGTTTATATGTACAAAAATTTTGTTATATATTCATGATAAGTAAAAGAGAATATAATTGAAAAATTATTGGAAATTTATTTTAAAATGCTTTAAAAGGTAACAGGTTAATTAATACTGTTCATTACATCATCATCACAATACTGTGACAAATATGGTTTTCCTTTTTTAAAACCAGAAATAAAATTCATTCTTTCGACACATCAAATAGTAAATTTTCATTAGCGTATAGTATAGTTCTTGTCATTAAAATCTTTATTTTCTGCTTATTTTTGCTTTTATACTTAAGAGAGAGAGAGAGAGAGAGAAATAATACCGATAGCTTAAAAAAAACGTAAAATGTATATTTACTATCCCTCATTTTAATTATTCTAACCTTGATACAATATTTTCAAATAATAATTAAAATAACAGTGTTAAATGACAGTAAAGTAATTAGTCGTAGAGCGTCTTATTGTACATGCTACCTGTAATTGGCTGGCGCAGTACTCCGGTTACATATCTGTAAAGAAAATTTAATTTATAACCTGAAATGTTTATACTTATACGAGTGAATTGAAGGACTAAACTAATTGCATTCATCTTTTCATACAAGAACTTTTTTAAAGCCCTTGTAATTTTTTTTTTATCATTTAGAATACTATAGATTGATTAATTACCATACCTTATTATCCATAAATTAGACATCAACACGTTGATTTTGTATTTATTTTCATTTGAACGGTTGAAATAACACCTATCTGGCGTCACAATGTACGGATATGGGGCAGGAAAGTGGCTGGGAAGGGGTTGGAATTTATCACGTGACCAGACCGGTGACTGTGATTGGTTGATGAGTCAGCCTAGGTACTTTGCAGAAAAGAGAAGACTTATAATACGTGTAATTTTGCTACAATAATATAAACAAGAATCTCATTACAGCAACTGTACAAAAATCATACATTATTCACATCATTTTTAACACCACATAAAGTCAAAGCAAGTAGAATTAAAAAGACAGTATAATACATAATTTATTATTCGCTATATGACCTATTTATTTATCTATTATAATATCTTTCTGCTTTTAATGTAAAATGACTTTGTGTCTTTCTTTTGACAAGCTTTATAATAAGTATTTTAATTAAAAAAACGTTCAGTGGAGTATAATAATAATAATATCAGTTTGCTTGTTGTTTTCGTTTTCCTTTATTGCTAAGTAAGCTGTGTAATAGTTTCGTGAGCACGTATTTGATTTCAAAGTTTGTTATTATACAAATCAATATAGTTGAATATCACATTTTAGTTTGTATACATTGATTAACATACTACCGTTTGATATAGTGATTACAAAAACTGTGATTATACAATTAACTAAACAAACTAAAAACATAAAAATACTCAAGTATGAAAAATAGAATGAAAAAAATAAAATCAAATAAACAAAAATATTATTTCGATTTATTATAGATTAATTTTCTGAAAATACGGATAATTTACTCCAGTTTATGGTTAAGAGCTTATTCGGATTTCTTGGACTTAACTTTATCCGGATCTAAAACGGGGCAAACATTATTTGGTCCAATAAAAATAAAATATTGATCTTCGGTTAGAAATTCGTATAACATGATTATGTTGGATTTTAAAACACGGATTTCTTTTGACCTTTGGCACTGTTAGGTACACACAATGTAATATAAAACTTTACTTTATTGCCTAATAAGAGTTCTTTAATTGTATTTACGTAGATCATTATAATGTCTACATTTTGCAACACATTGCATTTTCATAAGGAAATAGAGTAACACATACATCACATTTTCTGTATACCCCTTGAACTTTATTTTAATGCGTATACGTTTTTCGGTGTTGTATTTATGTATTTACTCATAATATAATTAACATTTTTATATTATGTGACAACGAAACCAACATTTCAAACCAACATTTTCTTAATTAAAATTGTCTTATTCAATATGGTACCTATGACTCGTGGCAAAATTTTAAGTTTTTCCGATCACGTCGATCTGATATAATTTGTTGTATATATGAATATCTGTATGCTGTAGTATAATATATGTGTGTTATATATAATAAATAATTAAAGCCCTTGTGAACTTACTTTTTTATCATTTAGAATACTAGACTGATAATTACCATACCTTAATATCCATGAATTAGACACCATCACGTTGACTTTGTATTTATTTTTGTTTATTTTCCTTTTTGACTGTTATATCACGTATCTGACGTCACAATGTACCACCGCCAATCACAGTTAACACTCTGGTCACGTGATAAATTTAAGCCCCTCCCTCAAGTTCTTTACCCCTATCACGGCCCCATCGGTACATTGTGACGTCAGATACGTGATATAACAGTCAAAAAGGAAAATTAACGAAAACAAATACAAAATCAACGTAATGGTGTCTAATTCATGGATATTAAGATTAAGGTATGGTAATTATCAGTCTAGTATTCTAAATAATAAAAAAGTAAGTTGACAAGGGCTTCAAATAAATAAAACGGAAATATCTTGGTTAAATTTCCTAACATTATAGATTAAAAATAGCAAAACATAATTTTATTTTCCTCATCTTCTTATACGAAATCTCTAAGGAAAATACATTTATAATAACGTGTAAAATATAAATCTCTCAGTATAATTGCAAATTAATCTGTAGTTGAAGTTGCACGTCATCACAGCTGTTCTTTGTTAAGGTCACTTTATATATATATATATATATATGTTTGAACTCAAGTGTCTAGTGATTTATTAACTATAATATGCATGATGCTATTTCTAACTTCTCTATTGACATGAAGCAAGATTTATATTTTTAAAGGTGAAGTTCATTTTTAAGAGCTCTTTATTTATTTTTTTTTCTTCTTGTTTTCTTTATAGTTCTCGTTTTAAGATTATCTAATCATTTGAAAATGAAGCTGTTAGCACCCTCTATATTCTTCTTGAGAGAGAGAGAGAGAGAGAGAGAGAGAGAGAGAGAGAGAGAGAGAGAGAGAGAGAGAGAGAGAGAGAGAGAGAGAGAGAGAGAGAGAGAGAGATGCAGTTGCTTTGCCCTATTCTTGTTTTTATCTTGATATAAAGATAGTGCAGTGTTGGTAATAAATAAATTCTCCCCTGTAATTAAAAAGTTAGGGAGAAAATTTACAACCCGAGTTGAAAATAGTAACAAGACAATTTTTTACTCTCTCTCTCTCTCTCTCTCTCTCTCTCTCTCTCTCTCTCTCATTATTATTTTTACGGTGTTATACATTAATATTCGTGTTTTATCTAACCAAAATCAAATTATTTCTCAAACAAAGCAAGTCCGCAAAACTTAATTGTAATAATTCAGTCATGCTGGAGTAAGGATCAAAATTTAAGAAATGTTGTAAGGCCTAAACCTCGCCCTTTCAAAAATGTATTTTTTTTCCTGCGTTTTTAAATAAAGACTATTTAATATTTAATATATAAATAGTTAACGAAAATTTAAATGAACCAATCTGTCGTTCTGAATCTCGCTTGAGTGATTCATTTCATACGTTTTACGTGTAAATGTAAATAGATGTACGAATCGTTGCCTATTTAGAAAGGGGCAGCTATCCAACGTATTATTTTAAACGACAATCTTGTAATTAAATTTGTTGAAATATCGTCATATTTTACCTTTATCTTTAAAGTTTATTAAAATTTCACCTCTTCTATATTTCTTTATATAAATATAATATACTCTCGATTTCCGTAGAGCGTAAAATGTTATATTATTAAAAGAATACACCATTTCTGTTCACGGTTTGCAAAGCAATGTTTAATTATCCATGTTCATTAAAGTCTAGACTTTTGTGTACTTAATTAATATATTTCATGTTTTCTTAATTAATAGGTGTAATTTTTTTTTTCATGTGAGATTTTTTATTATATTAAATTAAAAAGTACCGTATAACTGATGTTTAAGTATTTATTTATTTTGAAGTATTATTCACACTGTTTTATATTTTTTAAGTTTTGTATTTTCCTGTCGGTATTTTTGCAATATAGTAAAAATAGGTTGTATATGTAAACTTTGCTTTTAGATGTGAATTTATAATAATAATAAGCACTTCTTTGATGAGAGCTGAGTTTTAAACATTTAAAAACATCCATTATTGTTATTTCCAAATCAAAATCGATAGCTCAAGAACATAATTAATAGAACGTAATTATATGAATCCTACTTACCGGTGATGAAGAAAGAAAAAATGTATGTTTAAGTATGGCTAGTATCCCTCATTAAAAAAATTACAAAATCGGTGCAAAAAAACATATTTTTCTCAAAAATCGAAGAAAAAAAATCAATATTTATAAAAAATAACAATAATAAACTTATATTTATTTGTTTCGTGTTTTATGGCAAAACGTTACGTTTTTAGTGCGTGTATCCTTAGATATTTTGTCACTATAAATCAGCACCTGCTAAATGAAGAGAGCTGTACCCTATAAATCGTTGTATCCCCTAAGAATAAAATAGGAGATATGCGAGATACATCCTTATTTAGAAAATAGCTAGCTCTATTTCTTGCATCTGCAAAAAGAGCTAGGGAGAATGAAAGCTATGCAATCATATTCTTTAATCGCTTTCTCTTATACGATAAAATATTAATAATTTTTTTCCATTTATCAAAAGTATTATTTTAATAGACTTTTATAATTGATTTTGTTTGTTATTATATTTGTAGTTGCAATAGTAATTAATAATAATAATAAAGACTATTTTTAGTCTCTGTTCTATAGATATGCGAACGAACAATGACATCTATTTCTATAGTGATTGTTATTTTTATTATTTTTTTTTTATAATAATATACATCATTGAAAGCTAAAAATATTTTATGTTTTATATAAGCTGCATTTTTATACAACTTCATTTTTTATATAACGTATAACTATAGGAAAAAATTATAATCGCAATTTTTTTTATTAAAATGATACATCACTCACTGTCGCTTATTTATTTATAATTGTTATTGTGTTTTATTATTTTAACCAGGCACATAGGTAACATGTTTTCCAACGATACGACATAAAAAAAAAAAAATCTGTTATCAATGACCTCGAAAACTTTTGTGAAATTTGCGTGTTATATAATTCAATTAATCGGGTAATCAAAGATATTTAACTAATATTAAAACCCCAGATACACTTATATTACTCGGTCAATGCATACTTAACTAAATATTTGAATTTTCAAATCATTGATGAACATTTTGTCAACCCTTAATTTCCCCTTAACACTTTACAATTAAAAATTTTGGCTTTTTTTATGAAAACACTTGAAAAGCACTTGAAAATCTTGAAATATACTATGTACTTTACACGCGTGTTTTCTACAAGTTTATGTTTATCTCTCATTTACCGAGTGACCTCTGCAACGCAATTTTACTGAATTTATGTAACAATGTAAAATTTATTTGATACTTATGTATGATGCAAATAAATTTAATTATACTAAATTGTACATACTCCGTCAAAATCGTATTGTATTGCTTTGAATTATTATTATTATTTTTAATTACAAAAGACGTCTTATTTGAGTTCATATTTTCACCTTGTAAGGTACAAACTTGGCATCTAAGATTCTCTCTTCATTTTCTCTATTTTTAGTTGTTTTCATTAAGAGATGAGAGAGAGAGAGAGAGAGAGAGAGAGAGAGAGAGAGAGAGAGAGAGAGAGAGAGAGAGAGAGAGAGAGAGAGAGAGAGAGAGAGAGAGAGAGAGAGGGGTTGATGACGTAGTCATGTAGGCTTATATAAGAAAGAGGGTGATTCCAAAAATGTTGGTCAAGGGGAGTCCTTTATTAACATATGGTCTAATTTACTATAGTCTTAACATTGATTTAAACTCTTAATGAATTGTTAATTATTTTACATGGTTATTAAGGTTTATAGTTTATATACAAGGGTGGGATTAAATTAATTAGTTGAGTTTTAACATAGTGGTTAATTGATTTTTTTTAATTAAAATTCCCAGGTATGCGGAAAATAGGAAATAGAATTAGAAATACCAAAGTATAATGAGGGTAAGGATTTGTTATGTTAATTCTCATTAAATTTGAAATTTTAATATAATCCAATGAAAAATTTAATAATAATATGTTAATGAAAAATATGAATAACTGTTGGCACATTTATATCGCTTACTTGCCAAACAAGTAAAAAGAAGGGGGGGGGGCTATTTAATTATTTGTTACAAGAATTTCATTGTAAAGTACTTGGAGTACTTGCATATATGAAGTAAGTAGTTCGACCTAATTAAAAAAAAAAAAAAAAAACTGGAAAATTATAAAAACAAAAAACAAAACAAAAAAAAAAAGTTTTTTTTTTAAATATTTAATTTACTTCTTACCTAGTAAATGTAATAAAAAAAATTGCGGAAATAAGAAAAACCTTGCTTTTTTAGCTGGAAGAAAAATATAATATATATAGTGCAAATTATGATGCTAGTCTCTATAGGGCATATAAAATATTATGTAGTAATATACAGTCTGGATACGTTAATACACATTTGTAGTTTTTCCTGTTTAAAAAAAAAATGACATACTTTTTTCCAAGACATTTGAAGAGAGAAACTGCATTAAAGGAGTGTTGATAAGATCTAATTTTCATGCTAGACAAAAAGTGCAGGCGTTCCCTGTAATTTTAATTCTTCCTTATGATTATATAAGCTTTCATAGAATTTCATTCAGAGACTACGCCTTTATATAATTAAAGCGGAAATACACGAAATATTATATTTAAGTGGAGCATAATTGCATGACCAATATTTGCAATGTTATATTAAAACTTTTTTCTTAATTGGATTTGAAAAGCGGGAAATGTTATTATAACTATATTTTAGTTTGTTTTGACAGTTCAATTCAATTATATAACAAGACCAAAAAAAAAAAAAAAAGTACAAACTCTTTTACACAGCCATCAAAATATCATAAATAAAAATAGTTCAATGCTTGTAAGAAATATTTTGTTGATGTATTAAAATCTATACATACGTATATATAGACCCTTTCTACATACGATTATATTTACGATTATATACATACAGTATATTTTAACCCTCAAAAACTCACTCTAAATTTTCAATGTAATTCTTATAATTAAAATAACACTATTATTTTCAATCGTAAATTTTATTATCATGCACAATCGTGTATATATACATCCTCGTTCCCATATCCATCTTTGTGATTGTAAAATAAATTATCTACCGCAAAGGAAACGATATTTCTTTCCTCTTTCATTAAAATAATAATAATAAAATGAAATGCAATATTTTTCTCTAGTTTTATGCAGACTAAATGCTACCTAGCAAGAGGGCTAAAAAAGAATGTATCCCTTGGCTATATATATTTTTAGGGACATTTTTGGTCATAATTTGCCATGGTGTGTGACGACTTGTTCCCCAATTTCGGTTTTGATCCCGTATTAGGCCTATGTTAAACGGCAAAATTAAAAGTACGTATAGGAGGCAAAATTATGGGAAATTAAGCCTCCACACCACAATAAACTGTTCAAAAATAAGCCTCCCCTGAACATTGCACCCATATTAATTGTCGGTGAAATCTCTGTTCAGTTAACAGTCACTTGAGTTTTTGTATAAAATAAAAAGAAGTTTTTTTTTTTCTTATGATCGAAATGTCACTAACAATATGAAATATAAGTGATATTGGTCTTACAGTTTCAAAATATACATAATAATAATTTCATATTTTATTTATTTTTTATTACGTATAAAAAAATTTAGTATACATAAATAAATTTATTGATAAATATAAAACGTAATAGATTATCGATTGGCTATTTTTTTATTGTTATTCTTCTCATCTATTTTTAAGTTTTTATATTCGTATAATATTCTAAGAAAAAGAAGTCCAAATGATCTTCGTTCGTATGACTTTAATAAGTGAATGACATCATATAAAAAATATCGAACCTTATTCCTTTTGTATCTATTTTTAGTACAAATAATAAAACTATAAATGTTAAAATTATACTTTCTTTTGTATGAAAAATTATATAAAAAAAATATTTAAATACAGAGGTTTACTCACCAGTTATAAATATATTAAGGTGGAAAATCAGCTACTGCGCGATTTGACTAAAAAATTGTAAAGAAAGAAAAATCTAAAATTTTGTACAGTAATACATTAGGATCAGATATCTTCAAAAATGGTAAAAAAAGTTTGAGGGTCACCATGCTAGATTTTAAATTATGATTTTTTTTTTAAGTGTTAGTCCCATAAGAGCCCATGTTAATTTCAATAATTAATTTCTCTCTTATCTGATGGTTAAGACTATGAGTATACTGAAAATTTTATCATAGGTAGCTGTAACTGTTAAGTTGCAAATGGTATTATAAAGTTTGCAAGTTTTCTTTTTAAATTTTGAGATACAAGCCATCTGAGTACAACCCTTAATAAAAAATAAAAAAATCAATATATTCAAACTTAAGGGCATGTTATAGCGTGATGCAATAATCTCTATTTTTTACGCTATTTATACTTATGTCTAACGTGTGTTATCTTTAAAACTTACTTTATATATTTAAATAAAAAATATTACCTTATGATGTTTATCTATATTTTAGATGAAATATATTTAAAAATTGTGTAAAGTTTGTTTTAAAATCTTAGGCATGCATATTGGTATAAAGGACGGGGAGACGTCATTTATTAAAACTTTTCCATGGCATTTTAAATTAAACTCCTAAATTATTCGATGATGTATTATATAATAATATATTTTCAATGGTTTCAAATTTATTTTTCATATGGTGAAATTTTTTTACGTAAAGATGTATTGAATAGTGGTATATTTAGTGTACTTGAAGTACTGAAAAATGCAAGTTTTTACTTTTTACTTTTTTCCATTTTCATTTTTTTTTTTTTTTTTTTTTTTTTTTTTTTTTTTTTTTTTACATTCGTTGTTTTACGTCATATAGCAATTAAAAATATTTACGTTAATTTTAGAAAACTACATAAGCTGCAAACATTTTTTTTTATTTACATTATATATTTCGCACTAAAGGAATTAAATTTTTTTTTTTTTTTTTTTTTTTTCAAAAGTTTACTAAGCTGTACGATACTTTTTCGCACTAAATAAAGCTCTGTTTCATATTGCAATATTGCTCTATTTTACAACAATTTAAAGCGGTATAAACTCCTAACACCAAAATATTAGGTTTTAGAAGCGAATAACTCCATTGAGCAATATATTTTCAAATTTTTAAATTTTTTTCTAAATTTTTTTCTTTGAGAAAAAAAAATTCGTGAAATAACATCAAAAGTTATATATTTCACAATTGTTAAAAAAATTTGTTCAGTGTTAAAATTAAATATATTAATAATTTTTAGGAAATACTTGTATACACTACGCTATGTGACTTTGTATTTGTGTATTATTAAATTGCTGAAAGATGCATACCATATATTGGCTTACACAACTATAATATATACCCAATAAAAATATATATATATATATATATATATATATATATATATATATATATATATATATATCATTTTGAAGTTATTGTGTAAGTAAAGCACGTAAAAAGATGAAATTTCTTTATTAAAGAAAAAGTTGTTGCTCTTCTATAACTTTATTATATTTAACTTTTATAATATGTAAATATACGGATGAATAAGCGACGTGGTTTTCCTTTTGCTTCTCTGCATTTCCGTGATTTGCGTTAGTAATTTCTATACATACTTGTTATAATATTCCAAGATAACGAAATTATATATGAATATGAGTTTAAAATTTTACATTAGAGATCTGTAAATTTTAAATTAATTTATGACTATTTTTAATTATAGTTTCTTTTTCTTTTTTTCTTTTACACACTTAAAAATTTCATCAAAAAATTTAATACTCAAAGTAAGTTTTGTGAAATTAACGATTATGATCAAAATCGTTTACAATCTATAACGATAAAAAAGGTGTAAATGATGTCATAAGCGTTATAATCACAAATAAATATACTTCAAACTTGGCCGGTGTATATCTTATACATTTGGTCCTAACGCTTCTGACGTGTGAGATTTTATTCACTGCAATGTTCGAGATTTTTTTTTTTTTTTTTTTTTTTTTCAAAGTTGTACAAACTTTTTTGTGTTTATTTGATAGCGTGTATATTTGATAGACATGCATAGTAAAATTTGTTGTTTTACAGATTTTATTTTCTCTTTCCCCCCCCCCCCCCCCCATATAAATTTAATTCTCTCAATACAAGTAAAATCATTTGTCGAGTACTAACAAACAGTTACTTACCAATCAGTAACGCAGTTTCTTAATTCAAAAATTAAATCTGCGTGCAAAAGTTGGAGAGAGAGAAAAAAATCTGAAAAACAACCAACAATCTCAGAATAGTAACTTTATATTAGAAATCCAATTTGATCGATCCAAAATATCACTTTCAAGTCTATAATAATATATCAATTAAATTATATTTAACTATGAAATTAATAAATATTTATCTATAAAATAAATTTAGGTTTTTTAAATTACTATACTAAAATATTGATAAAAAAAATTAAATAATAAAAAAAAAAGTAAATTTAAATTGCAATTTTTCTTTTCATATAGAAAATAATATTTTATCCAAAGAATCCTTTAGTATGTCTTGTTTTATCCGTTTCTCCCAAGGTTTATAGAGACTACATAAACCTTGCGTTTCTCCGCAATTTCGCAGTACAGTACAGTATATAAAAAATGGTTTATATTAAAATAAAACAATAATTTTTTTTTATTTGCTTTCATTTTGGCTTTGTCTATATAATAAAAAAGTCTAGAGGCTGAACTTTGATATATCTGAAAATAACACTCCTTGTTGTGAATATAAAATACAAAATTTAAAAGTCAAAAGCCGCTAAAGTTAAATACACTCTATAGACTGAACGAAGTCATAAAAGAAAAAGAAGGAAAAAAAATCAATATTCCATAAAAATATGTGAATTTTTCATAAGGTAGACTTTTTAGTGTGTATGTATTTTTTAAACACTATACCTACGTTATTTCAATAAATTTTTCTTTTTTTTTGTACTTGTAATATAATATGCATGTGGTATAATATTAAAATAAATGTCACTTTTTGTTACCTATGTAGTTTATTTCAGTTTTTAAATCTTTTATGTCAAAATTATCATATTATCAAGTCCATCTAGAAAAATTGTTCTATATATATGTGGCTCATAGGTAATATAGGTTTAATATAGTTAATTTGCACAACTCATTATTATAAATTAAAGCTGATATTAAGCGGCGTTAACCCTTAAAAAGGCAAAAATTTCATTCAACGAAATTGCAAGTTTATGCAAATAATAATAATGTATATTATATATATATTTTTTTGTAACGGCTATTCATTTTTGCATGAAAAATCATATGAAAAAACAAATTGACTCTAATGCGAGTATTTAATATGGCCTATTTACTATTTAATAATGAATTAAATATACACGGTTTTATTTATGGCGAGAGGAGAGGTAAGACATGAATTCGAATTCTACTATCTTCTGGGACATGAAAGTCATTTCTTACCCCTGGCAACTGAAAAATAGATAAACCCATTGCCAAAATAAGATAAAATGTTATTTTCTCCTTTTTTTTTTTTGTTTTTTTTTTGTTGGATTCTAATCAAGTTATAGGAAAAGAATTTAACACGTTCATTAACTTCACCTGTAAATTTTTGGTGTTTATCTAGAGAAAATTGTTTTATAAAAGAGGATGTTGCATCTTGTTTTGGGCACCCCCTTGTTTTGTGCTCTCTCTCTCTCTCTCTCTCTCTCTCTCTCTCTCTCTCTCTCTCTCTCTCACACATGTTTTTATTTTCTATGACTATGATTATATAAAGTTAGAATACAAAATACTAAGAACAATTTAAATTAAAACGTATAAACTTAAAGAAGATAATTAACATTGATAATTAATAATAACATAATTATGTAGTATACAGTATTAACCACATCTTGTATACACATATGACGTCATTTCCCGCCTGACTATCACTTAAAGTCTATCTCTCGTTTGAATATATTAAAGACCAAAACCAGAAGAAACCATTTAAACATTTATGTCACAGAACGTTTGATGGGACTTACATAAATAATATTACTTTGTGTCTCAAAACCTAACAGTTCAGAATATTTTGATTTATGAAGCCCACACAACATTTTCACATATAATAATTTTTTACTTATTCTGACGTCAGAAAAAGACGCAAATAGCATACTTTACAATATTTTCACGCTCTCTTATGGGGTCACATTTACATTCTGGTAAAAATTGTCAGGAGTTTTGGAGATCCCATTTTGTGTTTAATCATTTAAAAAGCTCATATATTGTTTTATGTGGTCTATTTTTTTTTTTTTTTATTAAACACAATGCGTGTACAACATACATCTAAACATTCAATATATTAAAAAAAAAAAAAAAAGACATACTTATAAACATTACATAATAATAATATCAAAATCAAATAACAGCATTATACATGCTGATCAGGGCCCTCGGCATAATAGCCCATACTTAAATGTCTCTTAGTAGATGTGAGAAGATGATACTGATCACACGACATCCCACATAAGGAGCAGATACAATTATTTAGTACAGATATGATATTCCATATATGATAGTGTTACAAATTTTGTGATGAAATCCGTGTGCCACAAAGCGGGTGATAACATTTACGATTTCTCTGCTTTGAATTTTTCATCATGTGGTCTATGGCTTTAATATATACAATGCAAATTTAAATAGATAATTAGAAACCTCATGTGCAATAATTAAATTTTATCTCGCATAATATTTCTTCCTCATATTTATAAACGTATTTCCTCTTTCACAATACACTTTACTTTAATATTATAAAACTTTTATATAATGTCATTTTATAATACGTATAATATACATTAGTTTTTGCAATATAGCAGTCCTTGAAAAGTAAAAATAAAAAACAATAATTCCTAAGTGTATTCCACAAGCGATTTTATAAATAAAAAAATGCAAAGCTTGCGTTAGAAGATAGGGTAATGTTCTCATAGATTATTGTATAACCTTAACCTGGATGTTCTATTTTAAAATCAATATTTTGCATTTTATACTTGCGAGTGTTTTGTTATGGTAGAGCTTACACTGAAAATATATCAACATGAACTCGCAGATGTAGTAGAGATTATAAAAATGTAGAGAAGAAGTTTGTAAGAATTGAGGTAACTGAATATTATTATGTTTTACATAGTGTCTTATTTATATTATCATTCCGATTAAAAACCATAGCTAAATTTGTCTTCTCTCTCTCTCTCTCTCTCTCTCTCTCTCTCTCTCTCTCTCTCTCTCTCTCTCTCTCTCAACATTGCAAACAGAACACAACAAAATGATAGGCAAACTAAAAAAGTATATATCTTTTTTTAACAGCGGCAAATTTTTAAGATTTTCCAAAAGTTATTTAAATTCCAATTCTAGAAGAAAAAAAAATCTGAAGAAAATAGACTGGCTTAAATTTTACGTACAATACTTAGAAATCAGAAATTTTTTGCTTACCTTATGCATTATGTTTATCTGAATATCACACGGATTAAATGAAATACACAATAATTACGTTCTGTTATAGCCCATTTTAAACATCATTTCAAGCATTACAAGTATAGCATTTTATCATTATCTTATTTTAAGCATTATAAAATTATTTGTGTTATATGTACTACATAATATACGTTACATATATTATAGCATAAATATAATGTTGTACAGTCATAATTATTTATGTTATTCTAAATTATCAACATTTATGCTATAATCACATAAATGTATAGCATAAATGACATAATTTCTTCTTTCCAAATTGTGAGTATTATATTCATGTGTTTCTCAGAGCAAAAGATCAAGTATAGGTATAAGATCTTTTGTTATTTTATTTGAAAATTTTTACTGTAATTGATTGAAATATTTCATTGTTACAAAGTTGGTAATTAGTAATTACGTTATATTTATTTATTCGATTCTTCATGGAAAAGATCATTATTATTACTCTTAGTTGAGTTATTATTTTGTGGGAAAAAACTAACTTTGCTGTACAGCGTTATATAGCTCTTTAATCTCTGCGTTTTCTTATTAAATAAAAATAACTTGACAGTATAAATTCATATTACAGTATTATTATTATTATTTTGATTGAACCAATAATTGTTTACAATTTATAAGCCAAAAGTACGTACCTTATCAGCTTGTTAACCTATGGCAAAAACACAGGATTATTATATTTTTTGCTAATTATTAAAAGTTTTAATTTTTAACTAAATATGAGTATATTGCAGCTTATTAAGCATAAAAACAGAGAAGAAACATTAATGAGAATAAAATGAAAACTAAAATACTCAACTACAACTACAACAACAACAAAATATTGTGCACTTGTTAAGTATTGTTGTAGATTTTTGTAGAATTTGGTATGTTTCCCTTCATTGGAATAACAATATTTAACCATATTATGGATATATATAACACTAAACACTTTCTTTTAATACATTTCTATCAATAAGAGAGTTGTTATTTAAATAAATATACAATAAAATTATATGGATAACTATAAATATGTTTTAATTACGGTACTAAAATATAAAAAATTACGACAAACAAAACAAGGTAATTCATAAATAACGCTTAGAATTTTTATTTTTTCTGTGGTTCTAGTTGTTTGTTGTGCTGAAAATTAAAAAAAAAGTAGTTTAGCTTTGATTTATGTTAAACTGTCGGCTAACAACAAGTCTGCGTATTTTCTACGTATATATACTCTCATTGTGTTAAACTACAGATTTTACGTTGGAGATTAGTTTTTTTTTTTTTTTTTTTTTTTTTCCTTCTTTATGTAATTTGTTTTGCATGGTGTTATAAAATTAAACTACAAAACTTTTCACTGAAAATAATTGTTAGCAAAATGTTTCTTTGTTATAATACAAATTTAAGAGGATTTTAAGTTAAATTTTATAAAACTATTTATAATTCACTAGAAAATAGCTTTATAGCTATAATAAATTATAAGTGCTTTTTTTTGTATTAAAATATCGCGTACTGCTGTTGAAATTCTTAATGCTTGATGACTTATATTTTAGAAGTTTTTTGTCGTACAAACTTTGTAATCAAATTATGTTTTACGTTAATGAGAGAGAGAGAGAGAGAGAGAGAGAGAGAGAGAGAGAGAGAGAGAGAGAGAGAGAGAGAGAGAGAGAGAGAGTTATTTTGGGTAAATTATTAGGTAACTAAATTTCTGAACTTCAACAATTTTCTAATGCAAAAAGTCTCTCTCTCTCTGAGTCTCTCTCTCTCTCTCTCTCTCTCTCTCTCTCTCTCTCTCTCTCTCTCTCTCTCTCTCTCTCTCTCTCTCTCTCTCTCTCTCTCTTTCTCGTATTAATAATATCTTATGAGTCCAGTGGTGTAGCCACAATTTTGCAACGGGAAAGGTCCAGTCTATATAGGGTGTATGCGCATGACGTCATATTTAATGCGCTAAACGCCATACTAGTGTAATGAATAACATTGCTCAGCATAGTACAAACTTTGTTTTTGGCTATTTTCTTTGGGAAATTACTTAATTTTTTGGCAATGAATATTTTTCTCACATACTTGAGATACGAACATCATAATTCAACCTATTTTAACAGCATCAATGCTCTGAAAACTATGGATTTAGTATTTTTAAACTGTTAAAATGAGTCATTTTCCTATGCGGACCATGTTATTGAGTGATCCAACATGGTGTTGAAATTAACATGAATATGCATGAGAGTGGGAAAAGGTAGGAAAACCCCCTCTTTTCCCATGCTTTATTTTTGACGTGACGAAGGAGGGGGTCTGGGCCCACCCAAAATTGCAAACTGTATAAAACTATACTTATAAAATATTAGACATTATAATTACACACGATATAAAATTCCTAAATGACGCATTATATTTATGATATTTTAAATTCAAATAAAATGCAAAAATGTATGTTATGATCGCGTGTTTTGCAAATGTTATACAATAATTATGAGATTAAAATTTAAAATGGAGTGACAGAGAAACACATTAAACAAATAATTCATGCTGTGTATTTCTTTTAACAGATAAAGATAAACAGTGGTGATAATAATTGTTTTAACACGTAACATAGGTTATTTGTTTGTTTATGTAATCGTATTGGAGTGCGTACACCGTACATACATAAAAAAAAATACATGAAACAATCCTTATCGTTATTATTATTTATTTTTTATTGGTTATTAAACATTTCTTTCTAGTTTGTTAGTGGAATTGTAAAAATTAATTAAGATTCAATTTTTGGCCAGACTTTTTGATTTTGTGTTCTCTTCCAGTATATTCATGTTTAGAGGAAATATTACATAAAATATTTTGGAGAAATAATTTCAAAGATTTTTTTTTTTTTTTTTTTTTTTTCCAGTTTGGAACACTATTTTTACTGCGTTAATATTTTGCTTAAATAATTGAATATGCATTTTTTTAAGCTTTCCTTTGAATAGTTTAGCAATAGAATTGCACATTATTTTGCCTGTTATATATGTGACAAATATTATAAGTAGTACGTTGGAAATTATAAATTACGTAATTTATGCTGTATTTATGTCATTATACGATACTAAATTAGAACAATATAAATAATTATGATGTAAAACATATAATAGTTATGCTATTGTAAATAATTATGAAGTATAGCATAAATTATGCTGTATTCAATAAATATTGCTGAAAAAGGTCCAGAATAATAATTATTACGTATTTATTTTTATCCCTGTACTTGAGACAGCAGCTTTCTCGAAACTAAAATTTGCCTTAATAATCACGTTTTAAAGCACAGGAATCAATTTCTAGTCTAAAAATACTACTAAACAAGCCAGGAAACAAGCTCCTTTTATTGTTAAATTTTACTGTCTTAAAAAGTTATTTCTCACATCAGCTTAAAGTTGTCTAGCTGCTTTTTTTAAAATTAAAGAAACTATAGACAAATAAATACCAAGAAAATGTTTTTACATCTGTTAAATCCCTTAAAGCTGAGTTTTACAATAATAAAATATATTAGAAGCTATAAAATCAAATAGACGTGGTTATAAAATCACGATTTAACAGTCACATTTTTTTATATTAATTATTTGTTTAAACGTTGTTGAAGGTGAAAGAAGAACAATTTAGAAACAATAAATTGATGTTATAAATTCTATTGTCGTTGTGTGTTTATTTTTTTATTTTACATTATGAATAAATTTGACATTTTTTACGTTTATTTTTTAGTATAAAATAATAAAGATAGTTCTTAGAGCTGTACTTATATGTTATACTTTTAACAAACAAATTCGATATTTTTAAGATTTTATTTACGAGTTTATTTTGTTGCCCATTTAATCAATGTAATTTTGACCTAGAATACAAATCTCCAGCTGACCACTACTTTTTAGTAATGTAAGTAGATAACTATGTAATCCAGAAAGGATTCCCGCTGAAAAGTACTGGTCAGCTGGAGACGTGTATTGCGGGTCAAAATTACATTGATCAAACGGGCAACAAAATGTAACTTCCAGGATAAAATAAAATAAAAAAAGCAACAGAAAATTGAATAACGATATTCTCTTTGGATTACCTATCTATAGAGAGAGTAATCCTAGCTTTGGATTACAAATTCATGTACATTATGTGTTTGACTAACAATTTTGCTTGTTATCTTGTGTTACAGAGACGGTTACAGAAAGAATTATTGTCAATGCACACAGACCCTCCACCAGGAGTTTCCGTAGACTATGAAAAGACTGGACAGGATCTCACACAGTAAGTTTCAAATTAGTCAAAGTTGTATCAGTCAAATCATTATTTCAGTTCGAAATAATGCTTGGCTCGTAAAGATTAACAAAAATAACGCTTACATCTAAAATTTACATTTGTCATTTGAATGTTGGAATATTTATGACACTTTAAAAAAAAATTAAAAAATAGATAAATTATTACTTTTAATTTAATTAATATTATTTTAATAACAATTTAAATTTTTACAATCTGAAAATATGTTTTAATAATCACTGTTTTAACATTGCTGGCACATCAATAAAAAAAAAAATAGTACCTTACGTACTTAAAGTCAAAAGAGAAAAAAACAAAACAATAAAGATAAAATATTAAGACATGGAAATTGTCTATACCAAAGATTTTTGTGTTATATAATTTGTTATCTTATAACATACTTTTTTAGGAAACTTTTTTTCTTTCCTTTGATTTACTTTAGTTAATATCAACTTTTCAAAAAATTTTGATAAAAAAAAATTACAAATATGGATTATTGGAAAATCTGTGGAGAGAATGGTGAGCAGTAGCTGACAGGGATGCCTTGTGAGAGAGATAGGGGGGGGGGGGGGGAATTCCACCTAAAATAAAACACAAAGCATAACAAGTGCATGTGTGTAGCTGTTGTTACATCCCCTTCTTAGACGCTGGGCTAGAAATTATGGTTTATCTCACCAAAATGTTATCTAATGCTCACCTTCTTTTCCCCATTTTTTTCAATAATCAATCCATGTGTTTTTCTATCACATCTTTTGTATTAGTCAATTATAGCACTGGCTTTTTGTTTATTAAAATGTTTGCTGATATTAATGTATAATTTGTGATTTCAGTTGGACTGTACATATGTCAGGAGCTGAAGGAACCTTATATGAGGGAGAATCTTTCCAACTTCAATTCAAATTTGGACCTCGATATCCCTTTGATTCTCCTGAGGTGGGAATATAAAACAACATTATTATTATTTTTAAGATTAAATATTAATTCAAAAATAGTAGGTATATAGAGATTAGAGCACTTTGAATTTAAAATTAATAAAATTTGAAGACTCTTAATTTACTATACAAATTAAAGAATCTTCACGTTTTATTCATTTTCAATTCAACATGCTCTAATCTGTATGCGTACTATTTTCTAATTATCATGTTTTTTTTTAACTTTAATTAATACCAACCTCAATGTTTTTGTCCTTATACATATCATTATTACTAGTGTTACTTTATTATTTCTTAGCAGATAATTGTTTCTTGAAAAATTATTGGGTGATGAAAGAATAGCAAAGCAGGTATTTCATAGTAGAGTGGATGGAAGGAGAGATAGAGGCAGCTTGCCTAAAACATCATGGTCTGAGGTGGTTGGAAGATGTTTGAAAAATAAGAATGTACGCAGTATGAAATGCAAAAGGAAATGTATGAAACAAGGTATGAGACTGGCGGAAGCAAGTGAAGTATGTCAGGATAGGAAGTTGTGGAGGTCTATCACTGGGTCAGGATAAAACATCTGTGTTGTTGGCTTACCCCGAAAGGGATTTATAGCGTCATGATATGTATGTATGTATGTAAATGGAATTTGGCAACTTTAATGAGTGGTTTTATCAATACTGTAAAATAATATAATCATTAGTAATAGTATCTCTGTTTTGAGAACACTACCTGTTTAATGATAATTGTGGAGGGGGGAAAAAGTTTATTTTATTTTAGTATAATCTTGAGAATCCATAAAAAAATTAAAATAATTAAAATAGCATAAAGTATTAAGGAAAATAATATGAAATATAAGAGGAAAAATTAGGATTCTTTTCATTTCTTACAAACTTTTCTTTTAAATTAATTATGAAACCATACATGAAAAAAGAATCCTATTTTTTTCTCTTATATTTCATATTATTTTCCTTAATATTTCATGCTATTTTAATTTATTTTATTTCACCTTTCTTCATGATATTAAAATTATGCTCTACTTAATATTATTGCATTTGTTTTTATCTTCTAAAATTATCATTTTCTAAGTTCAATAATGTTTTTATCAACTTTTTAACTAATAATATGTAAATATAAGAAAAAAAAACATTTCGAGAAAAAAGTGACTATGTTTGGTTGATTGATAAAAAGATTTGATAGAAAAAAAAAGATAGATAGATTTGAAAAATTGGGTGATGGGAGATTGAGTTCCTAATTGACAGTGACGCTTTGCATATGCCTTTCTCACTCTCTCATGATAGGCATCACTGTCAGTCACATCTCAATCTCTCATTCCCTAAATCTTTCAAATCTATCAAATCCTTTTTTCTTTTTTTCCATAATTGATTTTAAAAAGATTTGACAGTAAACTATCTCTATAGTGTGTATTGTATCAAAAGGTTTCAACTGAAATTATCATGATAGTAGTAAGTGTCCCATCTACATAGGGTTTTAAAGCAGCAGAAGGAACTTGTGATAATTTCAGATGAATTTAACAAAATAATTGCTATCAAATCTTCTCGTTAGCTATTTTCTGAGTCTCTAATAAATTTACAAAATTATGAATTAACTAAATTTATATTTAACAAACAAACTTGCATTCTAAAAAATATAAAAAAATCTTTGGTTAGATTTTAGCCTTTGATTATTCTCTCTTGACTTCAAGGTTACTGATGTACTAAAATGTCTTTTATTTTGACAGGTGACGTTTGTAGGAGCCAATGTTCCAGTTCACCCTCACGTGTACAGTAACGGCCACATCTGTCTATCTATCCTGACAGAAGATTGGTCTCCTGCGCTATCAGTGCAGTCTGTTTGTCTCTCCATCATTTCCATGCTCAGTAGTTGCAAGGAGAAGGTAAATAGAAGTATAGGGTGTGTATGCATGACGTCATTCTGAGTGCTTTTTGCGATGCTCTCCTTGAGCTCTAATAACATTGCTCAGTATAGGACAAACTAGTTTTTGGCTATTTACTTTGGAAAATTAGCTATTTTTTTATCATTATTATTTTTCTTGCATATTTTGAGGTACTAATTCAACCTGTTAACAGCATCAATGCTCTAAAAAAAAATTTGCGAAGTATTTTTAAATTGGAAAATGTTCCATTTTCCTATACTGGCCAATGTTATTTAGTACTCACTGATGACGTTGACTTTAACATGAATGAAACCACTCTATATATAGCTTATTGAGGAGTTGTGTTAGACATCCATTTTTTTTCCTGTATACGGTACATGATAAGTTTTTTTTTTTTTTTTTTTTTTTAATTATAATCACTTACAGTTAGTTGGCAACAGTGTGATTTTTGTAATAGAAGTCATTAATTAATATAAAACTTAAAAAAAAAAATAATGGGCTTTCTTCAAATTAGAAATATAAAAGTTTTGAAGCCTAGTAATTAAGCTACAGTAAAATACAATCTGACCTTTGTGAATTAATTCAATCATAAGTTAAAGCTGCTTTATTTCTCCATAAGAAAGTATAAATATTAAGACTTTATCACAAAGTCATGTGCTAACACTTTGTGTGGTACTGTTGCTTGCTGAATTACCTTTTTCATTTCTTTCACTTTTGCAAGTTTATTTTATTATATTTTTTTGTTTATTATTATTATTATTATGAGTTCTTTTCTTTCTTCTTGTGTAACACCAACACCGGAATCCTTCTTGATTCAAGGTGAAGGTGAGAATAATCCAGTACCAATTATATCAGAAACTGCAGATGGTATACAGAGGGGTCACAAACTAAGCACTTTGCGCACGATGTTAGCTGTGCCAAGAACTGCAGCTTTCTGCATGACACGTAAATGCCTGTGCTCGAGGTTTAACTTTTCTCTTGCTTTTAACAAATCCTTGCTAACCAGACCATTCACAGAAACCACTACAGGGACAATTTCAACACTTCTCAGCCGATACATATCCTTCAACTCAATGGAAAGCGGCTGATACTTCCTCTTCTTCTCAGCAACTGTAGTAACTACATGATTGTCCAGAGGAACAGCAACATCAATGATTATTGCTGTTTGAGCTTGTCTGTCAAACAGAACCAAATCTGGCCTGTTTGCCTCTACTGCTCTGTCTGTTACAATAACGGAGTCCCACAATAGCTTAGCGTCCCGGTTACGCAGCACTTGCTCGGGCTTGCAGTTGTAATATGGAAGCTCCTTCTCCACCAGACCGAATCTCTTTGCCAGCGCTTGGTGTAACACTTTAGCCACTGCATTGTGCCGCTCCAAGTACTTCTTGGGCGCAAGTACAGGGCATCCACCTGTGATATGCTGGATAGACTCACTCGTAGTCTTGCAGAGACGGCAACGATCATCGATTCTAGCTTTGAGAATATACCGCTCATAATTCTTTGTGCGCACCACCTGGTCCTGGATGGCAAACAAGAACCCCTCAGTCTCTGCAAAGAGACCAGCCGTTCTGATCCACTCCGTCGAGGACTTAACGTTGATGTGCTCACTTGTTAAAGCAGCAACAAACCTCCCATGAAGAGGCTTGGATTTCCACACTTCCATTCTCTCAGCAGGCATCTTGATGTTGTATTCCACATTCTCTTCTTGCATTATTATTATTATTATTGTTTTGTTTTGTTTTGTTTTGTTTTGCTAATAAAATAAGAAGCAAATACAATAAAGAAATGTATCAATGAACACAAACTAGTGTGTATAAAAAATTTCTGAACAAAGTATATTACATTTTTAAATTGGTATTTTTCATTTGTCAAAGCATAACAGGTTAATCCATTTATTTCATCCCATGTGTATATTTTTTTTCTTTTTGTATTTTCAAAATGATCATAACATGCCTTAAACTTGTATGTTTGGTATCCTACATGATATTAGGATAAAACTTTTGATAATTGCACTAATTAGATAGCATAGCATAGCATAGCATAGCATAGCATAGCATAGCATAGCATAGCATAGCATAGCATAGCATAGCATAGCATAGCATAGCATAGCATAGCATAGGTGGAAATTGGGAATGAAAAGATAGCAAGCTTTAAACTAATAGGGGCATCTTAAAGAGTAAGGGTCCCGTAATGCTTAACACCCACAAACTACTTTTTTTTTATTATTATTATTATTATTATTTTTTTTTTTTAGTCCCCAATTTTTCCTAATTCATGTATTTTTGCTGTCAATTTGTTTCATTAATCCTATTAATGAAACGCTATGAAATCCTATGGTTTGGAGATGATGTTAAGTTAACCCATATTATTTTGTTGTGTTTCAGAAAAGGCCTCATGATAACTCCTTCTATGTGAAAACTTGCAGTAAGAATCCTAAGAAAACTAAATGGTGGTATCATGGTATGTATACATGACCATCAAATCATTTATTGACTACTAAAGTAGCTAATTTTTTAAGCTGATTTTAAGCAATTTTGATCATACCTGCTTCCGTTTCTACTTACTACTCATGTACAGTATGTTGAAATGTTTCTACTTATTACTCATGTACAGTATGTTGAAATGGACACGGATGTGATTAAAATATCTGAAAGTTGGCCTCAAAACGGATTCTTTGTTTTCAATTTTCTACATTAAAAAAAGGACAAAGTTTGATAAAAAGTAAAACTTCACGATTGGATATGATAAAATTAAAACATCATTTTTTTTTTTTTTTTTTTTTTTTTTTAATTTTAACATTGCTAATTATAGCTATTTCATATTTCTATGATTTCAGATGATACTGTTTAAAAATGTGATAAACGAAAGAAGACAAAGAAAAATTTCCTCTTCAACAGAAAAAAAATCTTTGAACATTATTATCTTTTACTTTTACTTTTTTTTTTTTTTTTTTTTTTTTTACATTTTTAGACAAGTGATTTTGTTTTCTTCTTATTTCATCCTATAACCAATGTAGTATAGAAAGAAAAAAAAACTATTAATAAAATAATAAGTGTTATTTAGATTACAAAAAAAAATAATAATAAATAAAAAGCAATGTAAAAATGGTGTGCTAAATAATTCAGTGTGTTTCTAAGCTATAGTTATATGTATGTGAAAATTGTATATGTGTAAATAGTTAATTATATCACAGAGGCTATAATTTATTTCACTTTCTATATATTTCAATATTAAAAGGCTTTGAAAGTTTATTTCAATTTGTTAAAAAATAAAAGAAAAATGTTTGTGAGAATTTTAGAAAAAAATTCGCTTATACAATAATTATTATAAATAGCCTATAATAATTAAAAATCAAATATTGTAGTAAAGAATGTTATAATTTTGTAGTATTTTCAAAATGAGTTTAATTTGTAAATTGTGGTTCAAGGTAGAACCAAAAGGACCTTTTGAGCAAGTGGGTATAGATATGTAATCAAAATCAAGGAAAGTTGATATAATGTAAAAGAAAAGGATAGAGGTAATAAGCGCTAGTCTTAACGCTTTGCCATAGTGAAGAGAAGCCCAAAGTTTAGTGAAAATCTTGCTAGCACAGAGATGAAAAAAAAGACACATACTATAGCTTTTAACCCTAAACTCCAAGAGAAAACAGAGTATGTGTATATGTGTGCACTTCAGTTCTTACAGAATCAAAGAGAAACTATGAGCTCATGCATGTAATATTCATAATTTCTCTCCGGTGTGCACTAACACTTATTTTGCTTTCTCAGGGGGGGGGGGGGGCTGTTCCGTAATTCCTCACAAAAAACTCGGTACTGAGAAATTGAGCGTAACTCAGTTGTTTACTATAGAGAACTCATGCGCCACGCCCCCTTTTTTCGGTACTGAGTTTCTCGTGAGGACTTACAGAACACCCCCCCCCCCCCCTGGAGTTAATGCTGAAAGCTACCCAATATATGTTAGTTTTTTATATCTCTGTGCTAGCAAGATTTTCACCAAAATATAGAATTGTCTTTACTATGGTAAAGCCCTTGTTGGTTTTCTTTTATTCTTTTCTTTCAAATCTATTGTATCCTTCCAGGATGTTATATTTTCCTTAATATCTCTATAAATAGTCAAGAAATAAATAATAGGCTAATTAAAAAAAAAATGTACAGAGTAAAGAGATATCTATATATGTTCTTGCAAACAATATTTGTACTGTATCTCATTTTTTTGTCACGGTAAGCAAAATATCTTGTTATTTGTGACGCGTAGCAAAATGTGTATCTTGTTTATTTGTCATGCGAAGCAATATGTGTAAGTCGAGTGCCATCTACATAACATTCAGAAATGACTTACACATATTGCTTCGTGTGACAAAACATGAGATAGGCATTTTGCTATGCATGACAAAAAAAAAAAAAAAAACAAGATACACATATTGTTGTCAACGACATTGATATCTTGTAGTTTGGTGTTGAATCTTGCTATAGCCATCATCATTATAGATGCTCACTCATTTCATGTTGTAGAAGGTAAGGGTTTACCTGAGTTTAACAGGTAACCAGAAGCCGGTTCAATTAGCAGAATAGGGGTATGGAAAAGAGATACATAGTAACACATTGGATTTGGCACAAAACTCAAAGCTACATAATGTGTTTATTATCTCTGTACTATAAGCAAGATTTTTCACTAAACTCTATCTCATATCTACCCTTGTTGTTTTGAAAACATTATTTTCCTCTTTGTCTTTGTCTTTTCCTTTGATTTGATTTTATTGTTATTATTTTTTTAAAGGCGTATTAGGAAAAAACCATCGCGGTTAGTATTAATAAGTTTAAAAAAAAAAAAAAAAAAAAAAAAAAAAAAAAAAAAAAAAATATTTAGAAAATAGTTGGTAGAGATTAGAGCACGTTGAATTGAAAATTAATAAAACGCGAAAATTCTCTAATTTAAATAGTAAATTGGGACTAGGGATCAAATATTCTAGCTTTAGCTAGTTAAAAAGTAGACGTTAAAGGGATGGAGGTATAGTGTCAAAATAAAATACGATGTGCCTAGCATCTCACGTTCTCACACTACGTCAAAGACACAACATTATAAAACAGCATCAGACTTACTCTTTGCCTTAGACCGGTTTCGTCCTTTACCTAGGACTCATCAGTAAGGCTTGGCAGAGAGCTCTGTACAGCTAGAGATGGCTCACACCACATCTGCTAACTGACTGAGCTGAGGAAGCAAGTGGCAGTCGCGTTTATATACGCGATGCCCCCGCAGCTGCACGCGCTGATTGGTTAAAATCGCGCGCGCAAACTCGGCTTGCTGTTTAAAACCTCTCATCCTCACACTGTAATATAAAATCGTGTCTAAGAGGGGTGTAAGACAGGCAGCCAGCAAGTAATAGTGTCCTCCCTCACTTCCCAGAGTTCCCCAACTCCAGAAAGATCGCGAGAACACTACGCCTACCGACTGCACAGTATCGTGATTCACGCTAGTTACATCGCTTTATATGTTGACACTGGGGTAGGAAAAGCAAAAAGGAGATAGAGTAGGAGAGATAGAATAAATATTATGCGCTTTGGCATATATAGTTTAATTAATTTAGTACGTGCTCTTATTGACGTTGGCAAGTAAAAGGGCCGAAAAATAAAAATGAAAGAATATTATTTACAAAAGCTTAAAATTAAAACAAAAAGATCGACTTGGCGATAATATGCGTATTAGGAAAAAACCATCGCGGTTAGTATTAATAAGTTTAAAAAAAAAAAAAAAAAAAAAAAAAAAAAAAAAAAAAAAAAAAAAAAAATATTTAGAAAATAGTTGGTAGAGATTAGAGCACGTTGAATTGAAAATTAATAAAACGCGAAAATTCTCTAATTTAAATAGTAAATTGGGACTAGGGATCAAATATTCTAGCTTTAGCTAGTTAAAAAGTAGACGTTAAAGGGATGGAGGTATAGTGTCAAAATAAAATACGATGTGCCTAGCATCTCACGTTCTCACACTACGTCAAAGACACAACATTATAAAACAGCATCAGACTTACTCTTTGCCTTAGACCGGTTTCGTCCTTTACCTAGGACTCATCAGTAAGGCTTGGCAGAGAGCTCTGTACAGCTAGAGATGGCTCACACCACATCTGCTAACTGACTGAGCTGAGGAAGCAAGTGGCAGTCGCGTTTATATACGCGATGCCCCCGCAGCTGCACGCGCTGATTGGTTAAAATCGCGCGCGCAAACTCGGCTTGCTGTTTAAAACCTCTCATCCTCACACTGTAATTTTTCGGCCCTTTTACTTGCCAACGTCAATAAGAGCACGTACTAAATTAATTAAACTATATATGCCAAAGCGCATAATATTTATTCTATCTCTCCTACTCTATCTCCTTTTTGCTTTTCCTACCCCAGTGTCAACATATAAAGCGATGTAACTAGCGTGAATCACGATACTGTGCAGTCGGTAGGCGTAGTGTTCTCGCGATCTTTCTGGAGTTGGGGAACTCTGGGAAGTGAGGGAGGACACTATTACTTGCTGGCTGCCTGTCTTACACCCCTCTTAGACACGATTTTATATTACAGTGTGAGGATGAGAGGTTTTAAACAGCAAGCCGAGTTTGCGCGCGCGATTTTAACCAATCAGCGCGTGCAGCTGCGGGGGCATCGCGTATATAAACGCGACTGCCACTTGCTTCCTCAGCTCAGTCAGTTAGCAGATGTGGTGTGAGCCATCTCTAGCTGTACAGAGCTCTCTGCCAAGCCTTACTGATGAGTCCTAGGTAAAGGACGAAACCGGTCTAAGGCAAAGAGTAAGTCTGATGCTGTTTTATAATGTTGTGTCTTTGACGTAGTGTGAGAACGTGAGATGCTAGGCACATCGTATTTTATTTTGACACTATACCTCCATCCCTTTAACGTCTACTTTTTAACTAGCTAAAGCTAGAATATTTGATCCCTAGTCCCAATTTACTATTTAAATTAGAGAATTTTCGCGTTTTATTAATTTTCAATTCAACGTGCTCTAATCTCTACCAACTATTTTCTAAATATTTTTTTTTTTTTTTTTTTTTTTTTTTTTTTTTTTTTTTTTTTTTAAACTTATTAATACTAACCGCGATGGTTTTTTCCTAATACGCATATTATCGCCAAGTCGATCTTTTTGTTTTAATTTTAAGCTTTTGTAAATAATATTCTTTCATTTTTATTTTTCGGCCCTTTTACTTGCCAACGTCAATAAGAGCACGTACTAAATTAATTAAACTATATATGCCAAAGCGCATAATATTTATTCTATCTCTCCTACTCTATCTCCTTTTTGCTTTTCCTACCCCAGTGTCAACATATAAAGCGATGTAACTAGCGTGAATCACGATACTGTGCAGTCGGTAGGCGTAGTGTTCTCGCGATCTTTCTGGAGTTGGGGAACTCTGGGAAGTGAGGGAGGACACTATTACTTGCTGGCTGCCTGTCTTACACCCCTCTTAGACACGATTTTATATTACAGTGTGAGGATGAGAGGTTTTAAACAGCAAGCCGAGTTTGCGCGCGCGATTTTAACCAATCAGCGCGTGCAGCTGCGGGGGCATCGCGTATATAAACGCGACTGCCACTTGCTTCCTCAGCTCAGTCAGTTAGCAGATGTGGTGTGAGCCATCTCTAGCTGTACAGAGCTCTCTGCCAAGCCTTACTGATGAGTCCTAGGTAAAGGACGAAACCGGTCTAAGGCAAAGAGTAAGTCTGATGCTGTTTTATAATGTTGTGTCTTTGACGTAGTGTGAGAACGTGAGATGCTAGGCACATCGTATTTTATTTTGACACTATACCTCCATCCCTTTAACGTCTACTTTTTAACTAGCTAAAGCTAGAATATTTGATCCCTAGTCCCAATTTACTATTTAAATTAGAGAATTTTCGCGTTTTATTAATTTTCAATTCAACGTGCTCTAATCTCTACCAACTATTTTCTAAATATTTTTTTTTTTTTTTTTTTTTTTTTTTTTTTTTTTTTTTTTTTTTTTTTTTTTAAACATATTTTTTTTTTTTTTTTTTTTTTTTTTTTTAAACTTATTATTATTATTATTTTTTTAAATATATTTTAATGCTATTCATTTGCCTAAATTACTACAATATTTGCACATATAAATATTAAGAAAAACATTTTACTAAAACTGAATTTCAAATCAATAATAATGAAATATATAGAATACACTCAACTTTAATTTTTATATAATATATATAAACCCCAAAGAATTTTAGAAATAATTACACACTCTTGCTAAGTATCAAGAAATTATAAGTCCTATAATTTTACCACTGTATGATTTAATCTTCTACCACACATCATACATATATTAAAAATTTGAATAAATCAAATAAAAAAAAAATGTTTTAAAAATTGTCATGTTAAAAATTATAGTTGTTCTTTTTACTTAGCGAAACCTTACACTATAATTGATTCTGTATAAATATAATAAACATTAAGTTTAGGAAGGGAAAAATAAAAAAAGTGACAACAATTATTAAGTATTTGATAATAGGACCAAAATAATTAACCAATAATGTATGCTTTAATTAGTTTTATATTATATATCAGCACTAATTTAAATCTATAATAAAACCCAATTTTTATATGTTACCGGTATATTTTAGGAGGCATTAACACATGTCATTTTTTTGTTTATTTTTTTCATGATAAAAAAATATTTCTTTGATTTTCAACTTTTATAATTATAGTAAACTGTTAGTTTTTGTGATTTAGATACCAGCAAGGGCCTTACCACAGTAGAAGTTCTATTGAAAGGTCGAGGTCATAGTTTTAGTTATAATAATGTTTAAGTATCATTGCAAAGACATTATCAATCAAAGAAGAAAATTACTTGAGCACATCACTAGTGCAAAACCACGCATCTACTCTGTGATGTGCTCAAGTAATTTTCCTCTTTGATTGATAATGTCATTACAAGGACAGTTGGATAAATATTATAACTCAAAGCCACTTGAGACCTCAACCTTTCCATAGAACTACTACTGTGGTAAGGCCCTTGCTGGTATTTCAATTCTTTTCTTTACCACTAATCCTAACCACAATGGTTTTATCCTAAAAATTTTAAGTTTAACAGTGATAAAATAACCATACAATTTTAACTTACTCACCATCAAGAAAACCTGTCATACATGCACGTCCAATTATAATACTAATGAACTTAAAGTGTACTACCTAGCTGCTTCACCTGTAGTTATCACTTTTATAAAATTCACCTTTTTACTCACTATACCTATAGCCGTTAATATTATGGATGCTCACTCATTTAACATTGTAGAAGGCAGGGCCTTACCTGTGTTTAACAGGTAATAGAAAGTTGGCTGATAGTTCAGTTAGTGGAATAATAGTGACTGCTTTGGTCAATACATAACCTCAAAATTGTATTGTGTTTTCTTGGTGTGGTAGAGACATTTCTAATGTTCTGTACCTACTATCTTCTTGACCAGTCATTATTTATCAGTTATATTATGTCACAAATATTAACAGTTTGCTACATTTTTTTTTTATTGTACTCATTTTTAGATTCATAATTAAGAGAAAACAATCACGGTTATTGATGCTAAATAAAGAGAAAAGGATAATAAAAAAAAACCTATCATTACACAGCTATAATGCAGAAAAATAAACATAGCCTTGGTGTGCACATAGAACATAGACAATAGAATAGTGAAAGAATGTCAGCTGCAATGATTGCAAATTATTATTATGTATTTTTGTTACCTTAACGTAGAATTTGCGTACCACAAAATTACTCTACGTTAACAAAAATGCATAGTAATAATATGCAATCGTTGTGGAGGGCAAGCGCTTTTTAACCTGACTTTTGGCATTCTTTCAATATTCTATTGCCTATGGGCACGTGTATTTTGCCGCACTATGGATGTGTAACACTGTTTTTTTTTTTTACAAACCTTTTATTTTTATCTAGTATCATTTGTAAATTCTTCAATTTGTGACTAAATATGCACAAAATTGTCAGTTATGAATGATTTATTTTGAAATAAAAATTATTTATTTACCCTATATGCTAATGCAATAATATTATTGTATAATATGTAAGTAATAAATGAAATTTTTAAATGATCTCAATTAAATATGTATGATATGATGTAAGTAAATAACAATTTGCATTAGCTACCTAAAAATATATATGATTCTTTAAAACTATTTTTTTTTTAAATAATTGAGTAACTTTTTTTATTACTTTGATGATTTTATGCAAATAATTTTTATAATAATTGGGTTTTATAACAATAGACTTACAATAACAAAACAATGTTAAGGAAAAAAATTGATTGAATGATACTTGGTAAATAAAATAATTTGATAGAAAGAAAAAAAACATAAGAATATACATGAGCGTTAGCAGCTTGAGAGCTGTTATATATGAGTCATATGCATTTGACTTATGAAGGAACAAAGGAATAAAGTACTTTCAGGGATTTTTTGGTCACATTCGCTCCCGTTTCTACTTACTACGCATGCGCAGTATGTGGAAACGAAAGTGGATGTGAGCGAAATCGCTGAAAGTCGGCCTCAAAACAGTTGTTCCTTTATTAGTCATTAGGCTATGCATTAAATTCTGGCCCAGAATTCAGATAGTAATTTTCTCTCAAAACGTACCTGTCTCACCATATGGGATTTTTTTTTGCAATCCATGCTTCTTTTTTTTTTTTTTTTTTTTTCCTATCAAATATTTTTATTTATCAATTACAGAACAATGGCAAAAAAAATGAAATAATAATAATCCTTGTGTTTTTCTTGTTTTTTTTTTGTATAAATAATTGATTTAATTCCATTTTATAAAACATAACGAATTTCATTGTACTTAAGCTTTGTATTTAAACACAATTAAGTACAGTACTCTTCACACAGAGCACAATTAATTTTAAAAAAATATATGTAATTTTTGTTAATTTATATGCATAACAAGAATCAAAATTATCTGGCAGTCACAGGTATGGCTCTGTGTGAATAGACCTTTAATAATGTTTATTTTTTTCATTGGAGTCTACTTTTTTTTTTTTTTTTTTTGCAAACTTACACAGTTTAAATTATAATTAGGTCATTTGGCATTAATTTTAAAATGTGTTTCAATTGGGAAAAATTGCACTTAATAGTATTAAATATGAAATCATCTATTTAGATATCTGTATGAAAATATATATTTTAGAAAAACTTGATTTAAAAATTGCAATGCAGATACAGTATGTCATATTTTGCAATAATGTCCTGTTTGTTTTTGTTTGTCGTATCTGCAATAATGGTAATAATATAATAGAAATGGTTACAATACTACCACCAAACAGTGGTACCAAGTTGTTAAACTTGCAACTCCGCCTTGGCTCAAGTAAAAGTTCATTGTTTGTGCGGGAACAAAAAAAAAAAAAAAAAAAAAAAAAAAACTAGAAAATAAAAACATTAAAAATAATAAACATAAAAAAAAATAATAATGCAACTTTGAGACTTGTATTGTCTCTTACAGACCAGAATCCTCTCATCTATCATTTAAAGCTCATTATTGCATAAATTTTATTGCAGTTATGACAAATAAATTCTCAAGGAACAATATTTAAATAATAATTTATAAAATTGTAACTAATTGTTAATAATTAATGATATGATGCTCTTATGTGTTCTTAACAAGATTTTATTCAAAAACAAATTGTATTTAGTAAATTATTATACTAAAATTTTAGGGCAAATTGTATAAAAGTGCTTTCTTTCTTTTCTTTCTTTCTTTTCTTTTTTTTTTTTTTTTTTTTTTTTTTAATGACTGCACGAGCATATTTTTAAAATGTATACTGTGACCTAATTTAATTAATATTGTTAAAAAAAATTACTCACAAAATTTGTGTTGAGGACTCTGAATTTCATACCATAATATTCCTAAATAATATTTTTAGCATAATAAATTGTTAAATAATAATAAAAAACAAAAACAAATATTCAATTTCATTTTAGTTTTCTTTTACTTTTAGATATAGTTCCATTCATTTGAATAATATTTGAAAGCATGGATTTTATTATTATTATTATTATTATTATTTCGAGTTTTATGGGATCATGAAGAAATAATAAGAAACTAAAAATATTAGACAAGGAAAAGTTAAATGTCACATTGTTGTTGAAGTGGGAAATTAATGAGGAAAACTAAAAAATATTTTAGAGGGTAATTTAATATTCAAAAAGAAGATATTGTCCTGAATTAATTGTTACTCGGATATCTAATTATTTAAGTTCATTATGTATTTTTAAATTATTTTTAAACTCAAAAAATGACGTCATGGGTGGCTTGTTGACATAGGAAAAAATTACCAACTGTGACGTCATTTCGCGACTTTAAAAAATTAACTAAAAATACTTTTTAATGAACTCAAAAATTAAAAAGAAATCTCAAGAAATTCGCATATCTATGGATTCAGGACTATATGTCCTCTTTTAGAATTTGCAATAAAATTACCTCCCCTAATTTTTTGCTCTTCCTCAAAAAAAAAAAAAAAAAAAAAAAAAAAAAGTGTCTAAAATTGAACTTTATATAGTGCTTGAGCTTCACTTTCTTTAAGACAATGGATCCTTTTATCTATGTCATTTATAATACATAAATATGTCAATCATAGATATAATTCAGTTTAAAAAAAATCTTAGCTTAATTTTGTTTACCACATAATTGACCTCTGCAAATGTTTTTGATGTCATTGATAAAATGGGGTTAGATTATATCAAGTAAATTATAAGAGATGAGAATTCCTTTTATAGCTTTTTTTTTAGATAAGATATAAATCGTACCTTATGTTATTGGCAATAAATATAATCAATAATAATCATAAACCTAAACAACAAAAACACAAATTGATAGATGAAGACGTTACTGTAAGTATCAGAAAATGGTCCTTAAAATTTAATTATTATGTAAATAATGCTCTTTTAATTTTAAAAAGAAGAAAAAAAAAATATTTAAGCTGATGAAAATGCAATATTTATATTATAAAAAATATATATTTGGCTAGTTCATGGAAAATAATAAAGCACAATTTAATTGAAGCAATTTTACTATTTTACTTTAATTTTAACTACATAATAATATTTATTATAAAAGCGAAGAAAAAAAATGTGTATCATTAAATTAATATGATTTTTTTTAAATTAAATAGAAGATTTAATAAAAACTAGTAAGAGAGAGATTAATAGCATTGAAAAATTAATAAAACGTGCTCTAATTTCTCTTCTACTATTTCTATTGAATGTTCTTTTTTTATTTTTAAACATCATGATGTTTTCTAAATAAGAAAATACAATCATTACGCTTCTTAAATTTAAAGCAGAAAATAATTTTAATAAATTATTAGATTGTTGTCTTATTAAAAAATGTGTACTTTAATCGTTTTTCATTAAAAAGTAACTGAAATTTTACAGGGTAAGTGTATTTCTGGTTACCCTGATCTCAGGGTATGTGTCATGGTCAGCTCGTGAAGAACTTGACCCTCCCAACCCCACAGAACCTCCCCCACCCTCTGAGTCAATTGAAGGTTATTACTACGATGCCGCAATTGCCTCGAATTGCCCTCCTTGTGCCGTGTATGGCAGGTAAAAAGCATTTTATTATTATTTTAACTACTGCAAATATATATATATATATATATATATATATATATATATATATATATATATATATATATATATATATATATATATATATATATATATAGAACTAATTTTGATCCTAAAAGTGTAATTAATTAATTTTTATCAATCGTATTTTTTTGCTATACAAAACACTGTAATCTTGAAATTAAATTTTAATATTTACGTAATTTTGCATGCATATATATTTTAGGGCATCTATAGAATATAGAGAAAACATAGACACTGCATGATGATATAAAGATTTACTTTTTGGAAATAGCATAATATGGTGTAATTTTTATGAAGCATCTCATTAAAAAATGTCATCATTTTGCATTACATTGAACCATAAGACCATACAGAATTTTTGTTATTCTAATATATTATATATTACATCGTCTGCTCGTATAATGAAAGTTTATTTATTTATTTATTTATTTTTTTATTTTTTATTTATTATTCACATAGGTTATACATATTTTACATAGGTTGGTCGCATATTTAATCTTGCAATCAGCGAGCTATGCTCATACGAAAGCAATTTAGTAAAAGAAAGACAAATGTTTAAAGAAAGAAGTGTCGAGTAAAGTATATAAAGGGTACATAATATAATAGCCTATACATTTTTTTTTTTTTCTTCCCAGTTACAGAAAAGATAAAGAAATGAAAGTTTAAAAGGCATTTATGACGTAAACCATGAGCGCTAATGATGAGAAAAATGTCTTATGTAATGTCATGTATAATGTAATTGCTAATTTATGTAATTTCAACATGCAACAAATATTATGCTAATTCTTAATTTTATTGCAATATTTTTTTCAATGTGCAGTTCCAAAATATATTTTCAAGAATTTTACGAGCATTTATTTATTTATTATTTTATTATTTTTTTATTATTAAAAATTCTAAATTATTATAAAATGTAAAAAAAAATATATATAAAAAATAAAAAGAGAGAAAATAAAGATATCATTTTAGAAAATAAGTAAACTATAAATAAATTATTAAAAGAGTATTCGTTAATTTCAGGGACGTGCTGATGGAAGGAGGTAATGCGGTGGATGCTGCCATCGCCGTGCTGTTATGTGAGGGTATCTCATGTATCCACAGCATGGGTGCGGGAGGTGGTCACTTCATGACCATCTATGACCGCGAGACTCAGCAAGTCTTTGCTCTCAATTCAAGAGAAACTGCACCTGGAGCGGCGTATGAGGACATGTTTGATGGTGATCCAGAGCTGTCTTCTAAAGGTATAGGGATGCTGTAATTTAAGACGTAAAATAAATTATAAATCAACGATATAAGGTGTATCCGCATAAAGTCATACTGAATGAGCTTTGATGCCATACTGGAGCTCAGCATAAGACAAACGTCGTTTTTGGCTATTTTACTTTGGAAAATTAATTTTTGTTTGTTACTATTATTTTTCTCGCATACTTAAAAATCTAATCCCACCTGCTAATAAACAGCTTCAATGCTATCAACATTGCTAAATATTTGTAAACTGGCAAAATGTGTCATTTTCCCATACCAGCCTAAGTTAAATAAATCCAACCACCCTATCAGTACAACTTACAAAAAATTTCGTTAGCATTTTTTTTTTTTTTTTTTTTTTTTAGCTATAAATAATATTCTGGAACACCTTATATAGTGAAACGTGCAAGCTGACTATATTTTAATATATACAGTCCGACAAATCTGTGGACTACAGTCTGTGGAAATGTTCCTCAGGTGGACTTGCAGTTGCAGTACCTGGTGAATTAAAAGGTTTCTGGGCCGCACATCAAAGATTCGGTAAACTACCCTGGAGTCGATTGTTGGAACCCACCATTGCGTTGTGTGAGGAAGGGTCACTGGTCACCGATACCCTTGCTGACGTACTTGTGGATAAAGAAGAAGATATCAGAGAGAGTCCCACGCTAAGGTATTCTATCAATGAAGAAATCCCAAATTTATAATTTAATTTTTTTTTTTTTTTTTTTTGTTAAAAAATACGGTAAGCCTGTAATCTTTTTTATGAAAAAAATTACGATAAAATAGTAATTTTACTACAATTTTTTTTTTATGTCTACATGTTTATGGAAAACACAATATAAGACTCATAATTTTTTTAATCTAATTTTAAATATCATCTTTCAATGTTATGCCGTACACCGATGATCAAAAATCATAAAAATGTAAATTAATTGTGGAATTTAAAATTTAAAAATAGCCATATCTCTCAAAATCATATAACATCAATTGCATTTCTGGAATATTAAAAAAATGAGGAAATTTTTAAATTAATTCATAATAATAATATACAAAAATAACAAAGTATTTTTTTTTTCACAGTGAGATATTGATTAACCAGACGACAGGAGAACTCCTGAAGGAAGGAGATCGTATTCTCAGACCTGGATATGCACAGACTCTACGAGTTATGCAGACGGAGGGAGTAGATGCAATTTATACCGGATCTCTTGCTCAGGGCTTTGTCGATGACATGGAAGAGTTAGGCTGTATCATCACACTTGAGGATCTCGCTAATTACCAGTAAGTTGAGACAATATATTGAAAAATATTGACATATCATACAATAACATATCATCTTCACATTGCAATACTTGCGTCATATTTGTACGTAATTTGGTGTGGAAATATATTTTTATTTCGTTTTGATATAATATATTATATAGTATTTTAGCAGTATTTTATTTGCAGAATTTAAAAAGAAATAATCGTATAAAACTTGGTTATAAAGAGTTTTTGTCATTATTATTATTTCAGTATGAAAAAATAAATCTTTAAAAAATATATTTATATCCATCCAAACTTATAAATTGTGTATTTTTCCCCATGCATGTCATTATTATTGCTTTTAATAAATACGTTTCATAAGTGAGCACAAAAAAAAAAAAAAAAAAAAAAAAAAAAAAAAAAAAAAAAGGATTTATAATTAAATAATAATACGGGATTGATTTCAGGTCTCATTCAATAGTTTCAATTCACGTGTATAGCAAACTTAATTACGTCTAATGTTTTCTGCATATATTTCAGACCCCGCTGGGAGGAACCAGTAGCTATTCCCTTGTCAAATGGAATGACCGCCTACACGCTATCAGCCCCTAGCTCTGGACCTCTTGTGGCTCTAATTCTAAATGTATTAGATGAGTTCCTCCCTGGTCCTGATATGGCAATCACTCATCATCGTATTGTGGAGACTTTCAAGTGGGCATTTGGTCAGCGGACAAGAATGGGAGATCCGTATTACGTCGATATTGCGGACGTAAGTAGGAAATATGTTTACGTTGAAAATGGTGTAAAAATTATGACTAAAATTTAAAATAATAATAATAGAAAAAATAAGGGTGAAGGAGGGACAGAATTGCGTCACGCTAAATCTCGATCTTTGATTTTTTTTTTTTTTTTTTTTTTTTTTTTTACGCAACATTTAAATCAACTTCTAATATAATGTTTTCAGTTGCTCTCCAACTTGACTTCTAAAGACTTCGCGATGATGGTTCGCTCTCAGATTGACGATACAAAGACTTACTACGACCCTGCATTCTATGGAGGCAGGACAGCTGAGACCAACAATCACGGCACCGCGCACACCTCAGTTCTCGCACCTGACGGTTCTGCAGTGGCTGCCACCTCCACAATTAATGCCTTGTACGGAGTTTGAAAATATTATTATGACGTCACAGGCTCTAGTCTGATCTTACAAACGGTGTTACAGAATGCAAAACACCAATAGCAATTTAAATGTTCTTGCATTTAATAGAAAATAGTTCAAGTTTGTAGAAAATACGGAAAGATATCGTATATGAATGGAACTTTAATTTTAAAACAAAAATCAACGAGTTTTGATTGAATAATAATAATATTAACAAGGATTCATTATTTTATTGTATTACGGCTCAATTTATTGGCTGCCTATAGATACGGGAAAACATATAATTATGTAGTCGCCTAATCTTGTCATTTTTTTAACGTGTGAATGACACTAGAATTAGAATGCATTAGATTTTTTTTTTCTTTATTTTTGTTGTTTGATCAGTGATCAAATTCGTTTTTCTAGACAAGAAGTACTGTTTTGAGAAAAAAAAATAATCCAAGTCTCAAATTGAAGGGGGAAAAATCTGAACGTTCTACCGAGTGCTCCTTTCAACATATTGATATGGAAATATCGTGTCAGTGATAGAAAAATGCTAAATAATAATAATTATTTTATTTTTATTTTTTGTTGCAGTTTTGGTGCCAAAATAAGATCTCGAAGTACTGACATAATATTGAACAACTTGATGGACGATTTCTCTTCCCCAAATATCACCAACATATTTGGAGTACCTCCCTCGGTGGAAAACTTTATTGTCCCTGGTAAACGTCCACTGTCCGCCATGAGTCCGACCATATTTGTGGACAGCAACGGTGACGTCAGACTGATTGTGGGAGGAGCAGGAGGCACGAGAATAACAACTTCAGTTACCTCGGTACGTAGGAATTGAATACTGTACACAATAACAACTTCAGTTACCTCGGTACGTAGGAATTGAATACACAATTTTCAAAACCAAAATATTTGACGTAAATATAAAAATAACAACTTCAGTTACCTCGGTACGTAGGAATTGAATACACAATTTTCAAAACCAAAATATTTGACGTAAATATAAAAATAACAACTTCAGTTACCTCGGTACGTAGGAATTGAATACACAATTTTCAAAACCAAAATATTTGACGTAAATATAAAAATAACAACTTCAGTTACCTCGGTACGTAGGAATTGAATACACAATTTTCAAAACCAAAATATTTGACGTAAATATAAAAATAACAACTTCAGTTACCTCGGTACGTAGGAATTGAATACACAATTTTCAAAACCAAAATATTTGACGTAAATATAAAAATAACAACTTCAGTTACCTCGGTACGTAGCAATTGAATACACAATTTTCAAAACCAAAATATTTGACGTAAATATAACAATTCTTTACGCGCAAATAAACTTCGACCAAGAATATTTTACCATTTTAACTTCGTCCTTATTTCTCTCATTAAAATATCAAATAAATTTTGACACAAATTTGGTAAAATAAAAAATTTCAAACTTTGTCAAGTGTGTATACACAATTGCGGTAGTATAAAAATATAATTTAACTTTAAAGGTTAAAAACATACCTATTAACATACCTATTGGGCCTAATTTACAATGTTATTCTTACGAGAAAAACACACGCGGAATTTGAATGGTAAAATATATTATCAGTTATCACAATCTTGTGTGCAGGAAAGATTTTTAGCAATTCTAAAAAATCTTATTGGAACGGAAAAAATTGCTTTTCAAATTTTTCAGAGTTGCAGAAAAAAAATAATTTCATAAAATTATGCAGATTTTTTTTTTTTTTTTTTTTTTTTTTTGCTATTCTTGGATATAGTCGTGTGTTTTAGTTGTAAATAATAACTTGTGACATATTGTAATGGCGTAGTCTCTTAATTTCATTGATATTTTTTAATAGGTTATGATTCGTCACTTATTTTTCAATGAGACGATCAAAGAAGCGATTGATGCTCCACGCTGGCATCATCAACTTTACCCCATGTTGGCAAAATACGAAATGGGAGTTACTCAGGTAAATAATCAGGTGTGATCTAATTATATGATTACATTTAGTAATTAATTGATAATAATGAAATGAATAACGTGGATAGTTAGCAAATTGCCTCTGTCTGTCTACTTATTCATTCATTCATTCATTCATTCATTCATTCATTCATTCATTCATTCATTCATTCATTCATTCATTCATTCATTCATTCATTCATTCATTCATTCATTCATTCATTCATTCATTCATTCATTCATTCATTCATTCATTCATTCATTCATTCATTCATTCATTCATTCATTCATTCATTCATTCATTCATTCATTCATTCATTCATTCATTCATTCATTCATTCATTCATTCATTCATTCATTATTTTCTCATGCATTTGTATGCTGTCATTATCTCGATTACTAACTTATCAATTTGTTGATTGATTGCTGCAGGACATAGTGACAGGCATAGAAGCAGTAGGCCACGAGACAGAGCGCAACTCGGTGGGCGGCTCGTCAGTCAACGCCATCGCTAGGCATGCCGACCACATCGCCGCCAACTCAGATTTCAGAAGAAACGGTTACACCATTGCTGGATTTTAAATTAAGAATAATAAAAACCATATGTAAGCATCAGAATACTATAATTATATATTTTTATTTAATTTACATTTTTATTAAATTACTCCCACTAACTAATTATTAATTTTTAAATTTTCTACGGTGACGGATTTCAATATTTGGGTTTTTTGTAAGGAAAACGAAGTAAACTTTATAGAAAGGTCTAGATTTGGATAAATATTAATTTATATTCATTTTTAATGGTAATTGATTTGTTTTTGCTGTCATCGCTTAGCGTCACTTTAAAATTAAATTAAAATATTTTGAGTGTTCTAAAAAAAATCCTTAAAAAAATGAAATGATCGTAAAAAAAAAATGAAAATGAAATAAACGTATAACTATTTATGAATTAGCCCTTTTTATTGTTATTTTACTTTGTGCCACCTATACACACGGATACGAAAAATGACGTAATTTATGCTGCATTTATGTTGCTAAATTGTAACATAAAAAAATGCTATACAATTAAATATTTATGCTATTTATCATATTTATTATAATAACGTAAATTATGTTGTATTTTTATATAATTCCCCGTAGAACAACTGTTGCTGAAAATGGGTAATCGTAAATTTTCGTAATTATTACGTATTTAATTTTGTCCGTGTATAATAATACGATTTCCAGAGTGTTCATAAGTGACAGATCAAAGGGGGAAAATATGAAATTAACATATAAAGTCTTACTTAGAGTTTTTTTTTTTTTTTTTTTTTCTTGTTAAAATGTGAGCTAAATTTTAATTATCAATCTGTTAATTTATTATAATAATTAAGTTCGGATGACATAAAACTTGAGAAACTGATTTTGCGTAGAAATACATACGCAAACATATAATTTAAATTATAGATTTTTACGAACTATTAAATAGTAATTATAAATGTATTAAAACATACAAATAAATTAAATTACATATACACATAGTAATTTAAAATATAGTTAGTAATTTCAGTAGTAATAGCTTAATTATACGTACTGTAAAGAAATTACACTTGAAACCTACAATTATTTATTTACAACTGCAAATTAAAATTGTTGCTTCAATTAGAAGTAGTGAATTTATACTTGTTTAAACTATAGTATAGCTTTCATTTTTATTTTAAAGTGATTGGAGTAAATTTTTTTGAAAAAAATTTAAAGAAAATTTAAAATATTTTCATGTAACTTATTTAATACGTAAAATTTACCGTTTATCGTTATTTATACTTATACTGTATATTGTTATACTTGATTAAGATTCGAAGTTAAAATACCTGTATTGTTGATGAACGCAAATTTCTCTCTCTCTCTCTCTCTCTCTCTCCCTCTCTCTCTCTCTCTCTCTCTCTCAAGAAAAAACCTGAACATATTATGCTTTAATATTGCTTCATATCGTTTATGACGTCGTAGCACAATCAGAGCCGCACTAGAAAAAGGCGTGGGAGTCGTGGGACCCATATACCATACATAGGATATATAGTATACCCTATAGTAGGGTATAGGGTATATAGGATTTTATATTCTAGGGGGGCGGGAAGGTGTGGAACACATTTTTTTTTTTAGAAAAATACTGATTCCGGACAATTTTAACACAACTTTCTTTTTTACATAATAATATTATATATATATATATATATATGGCAAGATTCATTTTTTAAAAACATTTATTATTTTAGTAATAGTAATTTGCATTTTCAAGATAAAGAGTAACTTAATTATAATTTGTTTTACTCCTATTGAATTGTTATATTTGCGGCAAATACATGCATTGATTTAAAATAAACATTTATCTGTAGAAATAAAATATTAAAAAAGGTGAGTTTTATTATGTAATTTTGTAAAATACAGACACCAAGGATACCATACAACATATTTTACAGAAATAGAATATTACTTGCATCTCATTTTATTTATTTGTATATATTATATAATTATATTTTTTTGTATGTATAATTTATTTGTGTTTCTATTATTATCACATTTATATCAGAAGTGTTAAAATTATTAAAATCTAAAATCAATTGCTTCAATTTTACAATCATTTCAAGATAAATATGACAAGAGTATCAAATGTTATTTATTATACAAGTTAGATCGAGTAGTGCTTATTATTATTTTATTCAAAAATCGTGACTCAGAGGGATATCTATCCAAGAGAAATAAAGAAAGAATTCTTTCATTGATTTGAGTTAATTCACGATACCTGGAAGTTTTATGAATGAGTATATTTTTGTATTGGATTTTAAATTAAATTTTATTTGGGTGTATAAGTATTATGTTTTGTTAAATTTTAAAACAACACCTTCAAATATATACATAAATAAATACTTTTTGAATTATAAAAGTATAATCTTTATAAACTAAATATATTCATTATAAACCAATAATTAAGCTCTTCATTGTCATTTTTTAATATTAAATTTTTATTTTCAAAAGGTTTTAAATGATGATCGTAAAATAACAAAATAAAATTGTATTTATATCTTATTGGCAATACATTTTTTATATCAAAAATAAAATAATAAAACTTTTTAAATAGAAAAATGCGATTTCGTGATATTTTTTTCGTTATTTTCGTGTTATTTTTCTTTATCAAGAAAAAATATAAGATGTGCAGGAAAAGTGTGAGTGTGCAATGGAAGAAAAAGGAAGGAAGGTATAGGAGGGAGAGCGAGAGTGAGTAGGAGAAAGAGAGAGAGAGAGAGAGTAGTTCATTCATGTTCACACACGCAAACATTATGTCATCTGTCATACGTATGACTCATATGGCTTTATGGTTCCTATTAGACCAAATATAGTCAACTTGGACCATCCAAATTTGTTTACTTCTTCTTCCATTCAGTTCGGTGTTGGCTCGTGCTGCCACTGCTAGCAGTCTGCCAGTATTCTGCTTCTGTATTACACTATATAGATAGAGTTACTACATACAACACTCTAATGACTACCTTTTACTTGACATAATTATAGTTCATAATATTTTAATATATTAATATGTGTGTTTTGTGTAATATTATAATATGATAGACGAATAATTTAGAAGTTCGAGGTGTCTACTTCATACAAATCAAACAAGAGCAGTTCAGCTTGGATGTTCCAGCAGACTACAAAGTATATTAATGCACTAACAGAACAGAGTGTTACAACGAGAACATACACATAGGTAAGCTATAGCTAGGTTAATTACTAGATCAACAATGTAAACATAGTGGGCAACTATGAAGTTTGTATTACTGAATTTGGATATATACTCATATAATATGATATTACATAATATAATTAATCACAGATAATATTACTTAATATTTAATCGTGTTGCATTTCCTACAGTTTGTATGTCTGATTGTGTAAGACAAAGACGTGATTAATATTACGATAAAGATTTGTACTGAACAGTGGTTTTTGTTGACTCTCACGTCAAACCCGTGGAGATTTTCAATAATTAGCAATTAATTACTTTTGTTATAATTAAAATATAAATTTAACACACTTGAAAATATGAATATAAAAAAAAGTATTATCATGTACTGTACTACATACAGTTTAAAAATTATCATGTTATACAGTCAAACTACCAACAGAAAGAAATCGAGATACAAAAATATACTTTTTTTTAAGTATATATAGTTGCGCTCTATAAATGTAACACAAAAAAATACAATGCAACTTAAATTTGAGCTAATTTTTGTTTATTTCGACAATAAAAGAAAATTCTTTTATTAGAGTGGTGGCGTCTATATCAAACCTTGAACGCTATAGTACAGTCACTAATATTAAAATCTTTATTCTCTGCGTATACTTGAATAGTGAGAAAATATATTATGTTTATTTATAAGGGGACTGCACAATATATCGCAAAATCTTTAAAAGTGCAAATATTAATATTTAATCCTAATATTTAATTTTATATATATATATATATATATATATATATATATATATATATATATATATATATATATATATATATATATATATATATATATATATATATATATATATATATATATTTAACATGTGCAAATATTGGTTTGCTGTCATCAATCATCGAAGATCTTCTGTATAATTAACTACATCATTATGTAAATGTATTATAGTTTGACCCATCATTTCTCAATCTCTTTATTATTATTTTTCTTTTTTTAGCAGATGCATTATCTTTATACTAATGGTAGGAGAAATGAAATAAATAATGTTGCTTTTATATATTTTTTGGAGCATATATATTCAAATAAATGCATTGTATTAACGTAAAGGCATCAGCAGAAGATAGTATTATGATATTACCGCAATAAAACAAAGATTTTAATATTACAACTTGTACAAACTATATTATAGCAGACTATAATATTATATTTATAATAAAAAAAAACTACAAAGCATTTATTTTCTACTAAATCATGACGCTATACAATTGCTATTAATATAATGACGATCAAGAAGTCTTTTTTTATTTTCAAATATATATTTTTGTAATGTCTGAACGCTTTAGGATAAAATCTGACAAGTTGAATCTGTCTATATCTCTCTCTCTCTCTCTCTCTCTCTCTCTCTCTCTCTCTCTCTCTCTCTCTAACATGATTTCAGACAATTAAATGTAATGTAGACTGTCTCCATTGTTATTTTATATTACAAGTAAAAAAAAAAAAAAATTCGAAAGATAAGTTTTTATATAAACATAATGGGGTACCAAAATGTAATGTAATTGTATTTTTACGTACTATATGTTTTAATAATATAGGATTTTGGTGGAGCGTATTTCTCACTTAATTTTTAATACTATTGTTTGTAACTTTTAGTACATTCTTATGTCAAGAAAAGAAGTGTTATCAAAATTTTCAAATCAGTCATTTTTCATATAGTAAAGTCAAAAGGGTTAAAGAAGGCGTTGGCTTTTGAGCATTTCAACTGCAAAATAGTTTTATTTTTTTATTATTATATAATATATATAATTTTTTTTTTGGCAGTCAAAATATAGCTCCAAGAAAAGACGTTCCTTGTTCTTTTTAAGATACTTATATTAACAATGCAAATTTTCGTCTACGCTAACACAAACTTTGGCAAAAAAAAAAATCTAGGTGCTTATTAAAAAACCATTCGACTAACGCAAGGCAGCAGTAAGTATAATTGTATACAAAGTACTTGATATATGACAATTGAGTGATAATACTCTCTGAAACCTCTTGGCTAAATCAATATGTATGATTAAAATACATATATTTGCGTGCAGCGGCCATAATGGTGCTAAAATATGAGATTGATGCATTCTCATTTAGAAATATTTAATCTTCGAGCCTTTTTTTTTTTTTTTTTTTTTCACGCTTATATATCAAGCAGTATAATACAAAATAACAATGTAATTTTTTCCTTTTTTTGCTATATATATTTAAAGCTATACATAGTATTTACATTTACCCTTGATATGCATGACATAATCGGTACAGCATTTTGTTTTGTGGGGGCGTCTACTATAAATATAAACATACTTGAAAAATAAATCAAAAGTTCGCTCCATTTGATCAAAAGTATTATTAGGCAAAATTATATAAACATATATTGTTTAGCGCATAAAATTGGTATCATACTTTTGTATATATATATATATATATATATATATATATATATATATATATATATATATATATATATATATATATATATATATATATGAGTATTACAGATTTAACGCCTTTTTATTTAAAATAGACCGACACTTGATAATTTAGATCATAAATATTTGTGAGATTTATTTAAAATGTGAAATAGAGTTTGTTGTTTAGTTGTTACACTTCTAAAAAGTGCTTGGTAAGTAACATGTTTGTGATAAACAAACAAACTTTTAAACAAATGAATAAAATAAATATGAACAATAACAAATTTGCAATAATTATGCTAGCTCATTTTCAGTAAATTTTGTTCAATATTGCATGCATAATTTATGCTATATACTTCATAATAATAACTCATAACATAATAAAGCATAACTTTTATAATGTACAGTATAGTAATTTGTGTCGTTCTTATTTGGCATCATTTATGCTATATATTTGACATTAATACATCATAAATTACGTAATTTTTATTTTTCGTGAGCAAACAAACAAATAAATACACAAACAGAAAAATAAATAACTACGAGTAAAACATAGAAATGTAAATTTCTGGACACCCTTCTATAGTTCGAATAACAATCGAATAAAGTATAAATAAATTCTTTTTAACCTATATGTCTTTAATAATTAATTATACATATTGAACATAATTTCTAAATTTAAGAAGTTAGAAATAACTAAATCTTATGTAAATGACGTTTACAATAATTTACTACTTTGTCTATAAAGAAAAAGAAAATCACAACAATGGGAAAAACATAATATATAAAAGAGTGCTGAATAAAAAATATTTAAAAAAATATGGTAATTTTGGAACGGCATAATACAGTATATTATAAAACTTCTTTGAGTAAAGTACGACCAGTTAAAATTGATACCTTTTTGTTCAACCCACAACAAGGAAGCTCCTACACACCACACAATAAAGTATCTTCTAAATAGCTTTTTAAGTGGTAAAATATGAAAATACAAGTCTAACACCAGAAATATATTATTTGTCTGAAAACACGCCAAATAAATAAAGAAAAAAAAATACGAGAGTATAAAAGATAGGTGGTGTTTTAAATGTATATTTTAAACTTATATCGAGAACTATAATATTGCTTGTTTTTAAGGGTTATCATTAGACGTTATTCAAAATGTGGATCATGTACTTTTGAAAGTAATTGTAGCACGTCTATATGGTAAAAAAAAAGCGTCAGAACTCATTAACATCTGATAGGTGAGTTTATTTTAATTAATTTTAAAAAAACGGCTTTATATGGGAATGAATAATAATAATATAATAATTATAACTGGAAATATCATAGACTCAATATGCATTAATTTATTTATTTGTTGTAACTTTGAGCAGAAAAATAATTATTAATTTCCATTTAACATTTAAAACAAATACATAAAAATAACAATAATATAAAAAGCAAAGTTACAACAAATATCTCCATGAAATGAATTACATGTTTAAAGATCACTTAGCAAAATTTCAGTAATGCATTATTTTACTTAAAATCACCGTAGAGCCTAATAAGAACCTCGTAGAGTTAATTTTTAATGCACCAATAGTAGCATCAGAAGTATATATATATTAAAGTCACAATACTGCACGTATATTATATGACTTGCAGATGGTATAAATTAAAATTTTATTTTTATTATGCTTTTTAAAGTTAAGTTTCTCAACTGGTTGCGAGTTCCTATATCATAGGGTCAATGAATGTATGCATTTAAAAATAATTAAAAATTTTTAATTTGATCTTTACTTTTTGAAACATAATTAATATTTGAAAATAATAAAATATATGATTTAAAAATGCGTGTAAATAAAATTGATAATAATAACTAAAATTTTGTATTTTCAAAAGACAGTTGTAATAATAACTTTATTACAGTTACAATTTTCTTTCAATGATGATAACTATACTCAGAAAACAAAATGTTTACTTTCAACATTCAATGTTTACAGAGCACCTAAAAAGAAATACTTTAATTGTGTGTCAAATCACGAGTGTATTTTCACTAAATATTCATCTCATTTGCCATCTATTTTAAGAAATGTAAATATTAATGATAATTTTTTTTAAAATTTGCTTAAATTTTTTTTGCTTTATAAAGAATATTATACTAGGATCCTTTTTTGATAAAAACTCAAAAGTAGATAACATCGATGTTTTAATGTTCACCACCCATACAACATTGGAATATTATACTGATGATCGATACAGTTTCACAAACTTCATTATAATTTTATTATAAATTAATAATTTAGTAATAGTTGTGTAATTTATTGTATTGTTGTATTCTTGTTGTTATTTGTATATTTATTAAGTTATATTTGACAAGATCGACCAATGCTTGTTGTAACTTTGATTGTTACTATGAACTGCCTGGGTCAATAAATATTCTTATTCTTATTCAATCTTGTAGAGAGTCTTGTGTCGATGCAAGTATGATGATTGATTGATTGATGACTATAATATGGGTTCTCTGTAAACATATATAGTATAATCTATACATTTCACTATATTATATTATAGACAGTACCCATGCACTGGAAGTGGGTAAACATGCACTGGTTATAGGGTGTATCCGCATGACGTCACATTTAAAGCACTTTTACGCCATACTATACTGGAGTAATGAATAACATTGCTCAGCATAGGACAAACTTAGTTTTTGGCTATTTCTTTGGAAAATCAGGTAACTTTTTGTTATTATTATTTTTCTTACTTGTATAAACTTAGATACTAATTCAACCTATTAACATCATCAATGCTTTCAATTGGGTAGTGTTTTTAAACTGGCAAAATGAGTTATTTTTCTATGCTGTCCATGTTATTGAGGGATGTTGACTTTAACATGAATGCATACACCCTATATATAGAGATTAAATATTTTAAGATCTTAATCGAATTTTTGGATAATTTTAGGTATATAATCTATGCATTTTTTTATGTATGAGCATGAATCTTTAGAGACTATAGTCTGTTAGCAAAGTTTGGTGTAAAATAACGGCAAACTCGTCGGTAATTTATGTAACTGCAACTGGCGTGAATTAACAGGTACGCCGTAAAGCCAAATACAGCAAAAATGAATACGGTTTCAAAACTGCATGCGCCGTGTTTATAACTGGCATTTATGCATATATGCATATGCATAATGATATATGCACGAAATATTTTTGGTGAGTACTAGTTTTACACTACTATAGGGTGTGTGCACATGACGTCATTCTGAGTGCTTTCCGCTGCTCTTCTTGAGCAATGAATAACATTGCTCAGCATAGGACAAATGTAGTTTTTGGCTATTTTCTTTAGAAAATTAGCTATTTTTTTGTCATTTTTATTTTTCTTGCATACTTGAGGTACTAACTCAACCTGTTAACAGCATCAATGCTCTCCAAAAAATTGCGAAGTATTTTTAAACCGGCAAAATGTGCCAGTTTCCTATACCGGCCAATGTTATTTAGTACTCACTTATGACGTCGACTTTAACATCAATGAAACCACCATATAGCCTCTACAATTTTGTATTGTTAGTGTATAGAATGAGAATTCCAGCTCTTTGAAGTGATGTAAAAAGTCTACGATTTTAGATATGACAATGTAATTTTACTTATATCTTAATTTGATTTTCTTTGTCTCTATGTTATGTCTCTCTATCTTTTTTTTTAAATAGCCTTATAACTTTTTTAAAGTATGTAATAAATAATATACATACGGCACATATATACACTGGCTTCAGATATTTTTCAAATTGAAATAAAGAGTTTACCACACCCAAAAATATAGTTCAGTATAAGTCAAAATAAACTTCAAAATAATACTCAGTACAGTACTTACTATAAAATATATTTCTTGTAAGTTAAATTGTCATTTTTTTCATACCTATGTACTTATATACTCATACAAAATAATAAAAAAATAAATAATGGTTATGTCTATAATAAATACAATACAATGAAATGATAGTGCTATTTTTAATATATGTATGCAAACTTTTGGCACGTGTTGAGGCAATTTCTTCTTCTTTTTCATGATTTGTTTATTTTATACCTGACGTATGGTATGGGTCTTGTAAAAAATAAAAATCTTTGTTAAAAAAATAATCATTTGAGCATTTTTTTTTTTTTTTTTTTTTTTTTTAGCGACAATAGTTATTTTATTAGTAATCAAGAAAGTTTATGAATTGAAAAGTTGACCCTCTACTTTGTGATGTCAATGGACGTTATCGGTTTAGCGCGCGGGGTGCTGCGGGGAAAGCTAAGGGTCCCCTAATTTAACATTACGCTTATGGAGAAAAACACGTTTTTTGCGATTTTTGAGAAAACTACTCCACCGATTTTGGAGAAATTTAAATGAGAAATACTAGACATACTTTTACGTGTTTTAAGCCATAGAAAATTTTTAACAATTTTTTAAACCAATAACCTCCATTAAAAGTCAATACGGTAGCAACTATCTTTATATAAACGTGACTTTTAGCACGGACAAAAATAAATAGGTAATAATTATGCTAGATCATTTTCAGAACAATTTGTTCAATACAAAATCAATATAACCTATGTTATAAAGCAAAAACATGATGTTGTACACCATAATTATTTTTATGTTGTTTTAATTTGGTATGATTTGTGCTATAATAATGATGTAAATGCAGCATAAATGACGTTATTTATTCTTTCCGTGGATTTGGGAGAAAAAAAAAGTTATTGAAATAGTATGAGGCTTTAAGGGAGTAAAACTTCCAAAAAATAACACTCAGAATTTTCCTTTTTTTTTTTTTTTTTTTTTTTTCAATTTTAGAATTGTTTGTAAGTTAGAACCTGTGTAGTTAAACCTTCGTTAATAATTTTATAATTGTTGAACTAATTGTAAGGTTAACTGTAGTGTTGCAACGTAAGGTCCATTGTGGTTTTTATCATCATATTTATTAATGGTGTTCGTTATGCTGCCTTTTTGTTGTTGTTGCTTCAAACCACAAATAAAAATGATGATCACCTAATGCTTTTAAAATGGAATTGCGCATTTTTTTTTTGGAGCAAGGAAACAGCTAGGGTTTACGAACATCATTATTCATTTACATTATTATCACTGTAAAAAAAAAAAAAAAAAAAAAAATACTAAAAAAAAAAAAACTTTTATAATGCATTGTATGTTAGACGACAGAGCAAAAAGGTCTGAACAGCTACAATTTCTTAACCACCAAGATGGCGACCACGCACGCATAAAAAAAACTCGTAAATTATTAAAAATCACCTCATTAACATTACAATAACTCACGAAAACCCCTCTGATGTTAATTTTAATTATATAAAATATTTTATTTAATTGGATATTTTAAACTTATATATAAAAATAATGTTATGATATTTTTGACAATTAAAATGAAGGAAGAACGTAGGTGGTCCAACATGATTCTTACATCAACTGTCTTGAACATTATATTATACGTGTACAGTCTTCTTGGGCTGGTTATTGTATAAGAAATCTGTAGCACGATTTGACCTGCTATAGGGTATGTTACACGGCAAGAATATCTTTATAAAATATACCTAATGAAATACAGCATTGGTTTGAACTACTTTCAATATCAGTTTTGGCATTATTTGTTAATTTACTCAAACTAAAAGTAAAAAAGTAAAAAAATAAAAAAATAAAAAAAATAAAAAAAATAAATAAACTGAAACTGAAATTGAAAATGAAACTGAAAGACATAATAAGTTATTATATTGTAAAATATTTAAAAAGATTCAATTGACTAAACGCAGAAAAAAGGTCTATATTATGTTCTATATTTTATTAAAAATTATATAAACATATTTTTAAAATTTTAATCTTAAAATATTTGCTTTTTAATAATAAGAATACATTTAAAAAATCATATACTATAATATATATATATATATATATATATATATATATATATATATATATATATATATATATATATATATATATATATATATATATATATATATAAATGTCTGTTTTTAATATTAAACTGGCGCTTTCTTAATAAATGCATTTAAAATATAAATTTGCATTATAGTGCTTTTCAAGTTCATTCAAGGTCAAAGTGGTCATCAGGTATTTTGTTAACCTGTATATACCTAATATTCTGGCACAAGTTTTGTGACTCTATCTTGTATAGTTTTTGTGCTGTAATGCCTCAAAGTTGCATCTTATGTACATGGTGCCATTTATATAATTTGAATTTTTGGCGGGAAAAACCCGAAATAATTTTTTTTATCTGGGGTACAAAAAGTACCTAGCATAGGTCTACAACATATATCAAAATAAAAAAATTCCATGACATCAGGCCGATACCTTGTGATTTTGATACGATCCTAGCGATATATTAATTTAGAATTAGAACAAATATTTGTCAAATATCAAATAGAAATATTCGAAAAAAAATTGTCTAATTAACGAAATAGGTTTCAATAAATATGGAATACTGCTATTTTAGTACATTTATATAATGTATTATTTTCAATACTAATGCAAATTATCGATGTCTAATTAGTTCACTAGTAAAGGACGCATGCAATATAATGTCCGATAAATTTTAACTTGCCATAATAATACTAAATTACACATTCAAATACATATTTATTTGCATTCTGAAAATAGTTTTTAAGGTTTGCACGAAGGTAGGAGCATGAATTAGCATAGTGGAGTACTAATTGTAGGGTCGGAGCATACACTATTATATTATGTCTATGGGACGGTCTCTACTCTCTATACTCTCTCTCTCTCTCTCTCTCTCTCTCTCTTGTACACTAGCTTTTTACTACAGTTACGTCTATTTTATATTTCAAGTTATATTTATATAATCTTTATTTAGAAATCATGTACATTAAAGACTTAGAACACCTTGAACAAAAAACTTGCCTTATATCCTATACCTAAATATCAACGTTAATTTGGCCGGAGTCATTGATTTCTAATTTATTTTTCATTCAGTCAAATGCCAGATGCGGGTTGATAATGTCACACAGCTTACTTATTTCCACGCGCGTGGATCAGGCGAGCTGTGGCGTCATAAACATGCAGCTGACATTTTGTGAATGAAAGATATATTAGAAATCAATGACTCCGGCCAAATTAACGTTGATATTTAGGTATGTTAGGATATTAGAAAAGATTTTTGTTCAGGTTGTTCTACGCAACAGCAACAGCAATATGCTCATGAACTAGTGTAATTTTATTTTTTCATAGGTTAAAATGAGCTGTCAACACTCTACACCCGAGTTTTGTTTTTTTTTGTAGAAACATTTTAATTTTCTAATGAAAAGGTCCCAAAAATACGTTTTTATTAGAAAAGTTTTTTTGCAAGTTGTTTTATGTTTTTAAGTAAGTGTATTAAAATGTATATGTTGAAAAATCGTCACGATATATACAATTAACACACATACAGTACATTCACTTGGTCATATATATAAATTTGGACCCAAGCTTGTAAAATAGTGTACAGATTATTTGTGTCACGTGAGAGTAAAATTCTATATTTCTTTACAACAAAAAAAAAAAAAAAAGTTCTAATACCAAAATTCTGTAATATTATTATTTTGTATGAGTGTATATATATTTGATCGTAATGTCTCTTTTGTTTAATTGTCAGTTCCCAATTATTTCTTTCAGTGTATTTTAAAAACTACTTCCAATATCTTTTACTGCATCGAATGATCTCATTTTTATTGTTCCAGACTACGACATTGCACTATAATAATGTATTAAATATGGTATGCATGTTCACAGACAGATGAAATATAAAAATACAGTACTTATAAATCAAGTTGGGATTGTAAATAGTCATGAACTTTTCAATACAGTAGTAAAATAATATGTATCAGAAAATTAAAAATATATAGAAACTCAAGATTGTCAATCTTGGGTTCGATTATCTCATTTACGATAACGATATGATAACGATTTTTGATTATCTATGCGTTAAAGATTAACAGTTTTATAAAAGTTATCGTTATAGATTGAAAAAAAATTTAATGATATTATCATCGCATCGAAAACGATACTTTTTGCTCAAAAATAAAGGAAAAATACAAACAAAATTAAGAAAAGTCCACAAAAAAAATACGAAGAAATACTAGACAAAAATTTCTTGAGGCTGGTAATTATTGAAGGTGTAGTACTGCAGTATCATTTATAATATAAAAAATGACATGCAAGTTGTCTATTGTTACTTTGAACAGCCTGGGTCAATAAACGATCATTTTCTTATTAAATCGGCTTTTAAATAGCTTTAAAAAAAAAATAGAAGGCTTGTAAGGCTTAATTTTAAAGGCTAACCCCTAAACTTAAACACTTACGAAGAAAAAAATAGGGCCTGATTTTTACAAGCCAGATAAGGTAGAAACAAATTATTGAAATTAACATGCGAGGCTTTGAAAAAAGTTTCAAAAATTCGTAATTAGAAATTTTGCATGAATAACTCCTAAAACGTTTACATGTTTGGAGTTGTCTTATTCTGAAATATCACTGTGGAAAAAAAAAGTTGAAACTTTTCGTCTTTACAAGTTTTAGTCAAATCAAAGACTTCTTGCAAAGTTAGAGAAGACAAGCAAACTCACAGCCTAACAATACTTGTAAAGTGGTATCAGACAACTGGGGTTCTGTCTTGATATGATTTAATATGCTTTCTTATTGAAGCAGCTATAACTTGAGCTATAATTTTTTTTTCTCTGCACTGAAAAATTTTATGGCAGCTTACTGGGCCTCGAAAACTTTTGATACATAGTGCATGATGGCAATAGAGTAGCATTTTATATTATGATAGTGTGTTATTATACACAAGATTTTGTCATAAAATATTTTACCATTCAAGCCCTTGTCAACTTACTTTTTTATCATTTAGAATACTAGATTGATAATTACTATACCTTATTATCCATGAATTTGACACCAACATGTTGATTTTGTATTTATTTTAATTTTGACGGTTATATCACGCATTTGACGTCACAATGGGGCCATTTAAGTTATATCTATAGATGTAGGCAATCCAAAGAGAATATCGTTATTCAATTTTCTGTTGCCTTTAATTTTATTTTATTCTGGAAGTTATATTTTGCTGCCCATTTGATCAATGTAATTTTGACCCGCAATACACGTCTCCAGCTGACCAGTACTTTTCAGCGGGAATCCTCTCTATGGATTACATAGGTTATCTACTTACATTAGGGCCATTGTGACGTCAGATGCGTGATATAACCATCAAAATGAAAATAAATACAAAATCAACGTGTTGGTGTCTAATTCATGGATAATAAGGTATGGTAATTATCAATAATTTAGTATTCTAAATGATAAAAAACCAAGTAAGTTGACAAGGGCTTTCAATTACTGGCACTAAATTTGCAATGTCATTCTTATGAGGAAAACACGCGCTGGATTTGAAAAGTAAAATATTATCACATTCGTGTGTACATAATTATAGCATATATATTACGTAATTTATTATATCCGTGTATACCAAAGTAATTATTTCTGCATCTCATCATAAAATACGATTAGTCGTTGTATGTCGTATTATTTTTATTTGTTAACTTAGCTTACCAATTTGCTTTCCTTCATTAAAACAAAGGGAAACCTGAGCAATGCTTACAGTTTAAAATGTAATTTCCTATCTCTTGGTGGAATCATGGTACACATCCCATGGCTCTGTGTTGTAGAGAGAGAGAGAGAGAGAGAGAGAGAGTAAATTAATTTGATTTACATCGTCTGAGCGCGGTGGTTAAGACAATATAAATAATTAGCATCTACTCTTTAATTATATAACTATACTCAGAGCTACGTAACTTTGAAACTATAATATAGTATAATATACCGTTATAATAATATTAAGTATAATAATGTTATCCAATTCATTCATTATTAAAGATAATAATATTTATTTAAAACTTAAACTTGATGGGGGAAAAATATTAATAATGTATCACGTATATAATGTGGGTTCATTTACAAATAAAGTTAAAGTATTCAGATTAAATTGTAACGAAAATATGCATATTGGATCATGTATTAAACGTTTTCTAGGCTCACGTCAGTAAAGGCAAACAAATTAAATTTTGAAAGGGTTTAGCTTTCGTGTTACACCGTGTTATATAAGCAGTAAACTGACATTGAAAAGGAATTCGGCTCGACCGGGACAGCAGCGAAAGCTGACTATATATGAGCAGTGAATGATGTTGGATTGGAAGGAGTCTCGGTAGCGTAATGGTTAACGCAGTGGTCTGGGAAACCAAAGATCCGGGTTCGTGTCCCGGTCGAGCCGAATTCCTTTTCAATGTCAGTTTACTGCTTATATAACACGGTGTAACACGAAAGCTAAACCCTTTCATTAAAACTACCCGTGTAAAATAGGCGTTAAATTACAAACTCTCAAATTAAATTTTCTATGGTAGAATCTTTGCTATATTTTGGATTTACATACGTAAATGGTCACATCATGTATTTTTTATGCTATCATATTTATTATGAAATTAGGAAATAATGATATATGAAAGAATATTGCTATATAACATCGGGTTAGCATAAATAATAATTATTACATTTGTCAGTTTTCAAAATAAATTGTGTGAATATATAGATGATTTTTTATATGTTTTGGTCAAGAATAAACTAAACTAACATATTACTAGCTAAATTATTAATTTTTTTTTTATTTTTTTATTATTATTATTATTTTTTTAATGTACAGTTAAAAAAGATTGAATTTGTCAGCATTTAAAAGTCTGCACCGAAGACGTAACTTTCAGAACCATAATTTTTATTCTTACAAATATTTTAGTAACTTGCAATGGATTTCTAATTTTTTTAAAAATATGCTCATTATATTTTTGCAGTCGTTGAAATATTTAAAATTATTAATTAAAAAAGGTCAACTATAATGTAATTTCATTATGATAAAAGTATTGCGTGCACTTAAATTAGTAAAAAAAGTAAAAAAAAAAAAAAAAAAAAAAGTACAGTGTTCTGAAAATTATTACGTTATACTGTATGCGTAATTTTGAAAAAAAAAATGATAATATTTATTTATTTATTTGTCAACCAAAAACAGGCTTGCGCCCAATACATTGGCGGTACACTCAGTACAAATAATCAAAGTATTACAATTAAAATAAAATACACATATACATGCACATATACATAAATGCACATATACATTAAATTTGGATTAGAAATTAGGCATTAATACCATAATCATTGCTTTTCCTCATTCCTATAATACAAACTTTTTATTGTATTACAGGAATCATTGAAAATATCAATGTCTATCAATAATAATAATAATTATTATTATTTTAATAAAAACAGTTTCAGGCTGTATATTTTGGTGTTTTTACTATTTTTTTCCTTCGTATGTTCAAATTATATTTTATTTTACTAATTTTCCTGGACACAAGCTTATTAATTTTTTATTATGCTCAGGTCAGTAATAATTGAGTACATGTTATAACTTATTAATTAATATGCTACAAAAATTTATTTACTAAAAATAGAACTTTTCAGTTTTATGAAAATAATAATTAGTTTTTCTTTTTCTATGTTAATCTTGCATACATGAATGTTTTATGTAATTAGAATTAGGAAAAAATGGATGGAAAAAAAACTGATGATGGTTTTTACAAAAAAATAGGTAAACTATATTCACAAAAATGCAACATTGTTAGTATGCACTTGATTAGGTTGCTTCAATTGCATAAGTGCAATCTGCGTTTAAAACTGTGCAATCTCCTTACAATCATTATGGTAAAATACATTACGTTAATATAATACTGCACGGAGTATTAGTTACTATTATACGTCATCAGTGCACAAATTTTTTGTTATTTTGGAATAACTTAAGTAATTTTGCTAAATAGCATAGATAACATAGAAACATAGAAAGGCATAGAAAACATGAAACAACAAGTTCTTTTTAATCATTAAACACAAAATGGGATCTTCAAAACTGATGACAATTTTTACCAGAATGTTAATGTAGCCCCACGAGAGAGCGTGAAAATACTGTAAAATATGCAATTTACGTGACTATTCATGTTTCTGACGTCAGAAACATGCAAAAATTAGGGGGAAAAATGCTGTGCAGGTTGCATAAATTGTAATTTTCTGATCCCTGCTACGGAGCTACAGTTGGGGTTTGAGACAAACTAAAGCTATTTATGTAAATCCCATCAAGTGTTTTGTGATATAAATGCTTATGTTTTCTTCTGGTCTATTCCTTTAACTGTTATGCTAGTTATGATATGTAATATGATCGCTGTACAATATAGCATAAATTATGATGTTATGCATAAGTATTGCTAAGTGTTGTTTTCGTGAAAGAACATTATCATAAATAATAACTTTAATAACATTGAAATTACTAAAAACAATTTTTTAAAAGGATGTTATATTAAATTCCATTGCGATATAAATATAGATGATTATAGATTTTAAGAGGATGAGAGCATATAGTAAGAAATTCAAAGTTATAATAAATCATAAAAAAGAATTGCATATTATTATTAAATTTCAATGATTTTAAGCTACTATGATTTTGAAAGATTTTTTTTTTTTTTTTTTTTTTTTGTATCTTGCTCTATACAATTTTATATTTTGCTAATTATACTAACACAATATATTGAATTAGAGATAATGATAGTAATTTATATTGAAGGTAATTGTACAGAGCAGAATCAAACGTGCTGCGGGTATTACGTGGTAATCACCTTACTTGTTATTTTTTATATCAAGATTGAAACTATATAAATATTTTTTTTTTGTCTTGATATATTTTATATTAATAATTTTATATCAAAGAAAAGTAAAAAAAAAAAAAAAAAAAAAAAAAAATATTAAAGTCTTTAAAATATCTTTAAAATGAAATTAAAAAATATTAATTGATAAAACTAAATCAATCATAACGTTTACTGAAAAAACATGTAGCAAAAGAAGAGTCTTGAAAAGTGAACTATTTTGGCGCTACAGCAAAGAAACATTTTACACCTAAAAAAAAAAAAAATCTTATTTAAAGGTCACCCTATTTTGCAGCATAGGAAAGCAGAAACAAAATAGTTAAAATATATTATGTTGTACCGAAATGAAATGAATAACTTTCAATTTTAGTGATGCATTTCAGTCTATAGTTGTGAAATTTTTTGATTTCGTTGCGGTACAAGAGTGCATAACTATATTGAACTATGTATTGAATTATATTGAACATTAATTGACCGATTGCATTAATTAAAGTTTTCAATTGACATATTGCATTTTCTAATAAAAAATTATTATCAGGGTCAAACTGGCAAAAAAAAAAAAAAAAAAAAAAAGGAAAGTCAAGGATTGCGTTAATAAAATGCAACCTCTTGTTAAACTTTTTTTTTTTTTTTAATTTTTTTTTTTTTATTTTTTTTTTTAGATTGTTGCAAAACTTAAAATAACAACTTCTCTGCGGCTTAAGTAGTATAGTACAGTGTCGCAACTTATGGGGTGTCTTTTAAAAAAAGAAATTGGGAGATTTTGATAATTTTTTTCCCCCAAAATCGTTAAAGTGATACACAACCCTAAAAATAAGTATTTTTTGTTCTATTCTAAAGTAATTCAATAGAAATTAGTCGTTTATTTGACTTTTCCAGCCCGCGGAATAAGCAAGCCCCGCGAGGGTAAAGAAGAAATCTCTGACGTCAGAGATTTCCTTTACTGTGTGAGTAAAAAATCTGTACACCTTCTCAGGTAAGCGTACCAGGTACAGCAGGGGGTACAAAATTTTTACACTCATAGTAGAGGGGCGTGTACTCTATATCGTTACCCTCGCGGGGCTCGCTTATCCCGCGGACTAGAAAAGTCAAATAAACGACTGATTACTATTGAATTGTTTTAGGAAAGAACAAAAAATACTTATTTTTAGGGTTGTGTGTCGCTTTAAGTTAAGAAAGGTTAGCTGCTAAAATATTTAAATCAAAATTCAAAACTGCTGCACAATACGCAACATTTCATTTCTAAGTTGTCCATTTCATTTTTTTTTTTTTTCTTTGACTAATAGAAATGTGTATATTATGAGGTTGCACTACCCAAATAAATGCAAACGTAGTATTTTTTTTTCCCTCCAAAGCGATGAGTATATTATAGTCATACATAGAAATAATATAATTTTTTTGTCTTACTTCATGTTTTTCTTATACATATATATATATATATATATATATATATATATATATATATATATATATATATATATATATATATATATATATATATATATGTATATACGTATATTGAGAACATGACTCCCAAAAGACGTCACATACAATCGAGGTAATGTAATGCAAATTACGTTTTTAAACCACAAATTTAAAGAGAAGAAAGTTTGAGCAAACGTCAGTGGTATCTTTTGTTCCTCTTGTATTTCACTTCCTTAGGGAGCGGAGACATGTAAATAAACAATGAATATACATTTATACATACAACTACATATGTACGTTCTACTTATTTTTTTGTCTTTTTGTTGCTTTTTTTGTGTTGTTGTCTTCTCTTTGACTTTTCTCATCTATTCGCTTTAAATTTCAACTTTTTTAACATTTTGTCTTTATAGATTATATAAGAAATTCTTTTATATCAAATTATAAACACTTTGAATAGAAGCAAAATTTTTTGTGGGGAACAAAAATGTTTTGATTATTTGTTTTAGTTCAATAATTTTAATATCATTTATTGACAATTTATAGGTATAAAAGGAATAGACGAGAAGAAAACATTAGCAATTATATCACAAAACACTTGATGGGACTTACATAAATAACTTTAGTTTGTCTCGAAGCCTGACTGTAGCTCCGTAGCAGTGATCAGAAAATTCGATTTATGCAACCCGCACAATATTTTCATACTGATTTTTGCATGTTTCTGACGTCATTAACATGAATTTTCACGTAAATTGCATACTTTATAGTTTTTTCAAGCTCTCTCGTGGGGTTACATTAACACTTTGGTAAAAATTGTCATCAGTTTTGAAGATCCCATTTCGTGTTTATTTATTAAAAAGCACATGTTGTTTTATGTGGTCTATGAATTTAAGTCTATAATATTTATTTTAAGCTTTTTATACTTTTTTTTTAATTTGAATACACTATTAATGACATATGATAGGAAATTTTCTACAACTCTTGATAAAATACAAGAAAAAAATATATACGATTAATAATCCTACATGGATAGTCTAGACTGAAGTTTTAACTATGTTTTACAACAAAGTAACTATTCACCACTTAACTAAAGCTGTGCTGCAAAGTCACTCTATTGTGTATGTATTATGTGTGTGTAAGTATATACTGTATGTACAGTATAGGATGTGTGACGTCATTCTGAATGCTTTTCGATAATAAATAACAGCATTGCTCAGCATAGAACAAATGAAGTTTTTGGCTATTGCCTTTAGAAAATTAGCTATTTTTTTGGTTATTATTATTTTTCTTACATACTTGAAAAACTAATTCAGCATGTTAATATAGTATCAATGCTCTTAAAAATATTGCGAAGTATTTTTCAACTGGCAAAAATGAGTCATTTTCCTATACCTGGCCCATATTATTTAGCGCTCACTTATGGCGTTGGCTTTAACATGAATGAAACCACCCTATAGTAATGCAGTGAGCAATTATAAAAAAAGTATGTATTATTATAATTAATGTCAATAAGAATTATATTGGTGCAAATTTTGGAATGGTTAGGTTAAATATTATCACAAACGTCACCAATAAGTCAAGTAAATTCTGCTGTATCTAAAAAAAGAAAGAAAAAAAAAGAGACACTAATCTATAAATTAAACAATAAAATAAACTAGCTTTTTTTTTACGTACAATACTATAATGCAAATGTATTAAGTAGTTACATTCTTAAGCAAACTATAATTTGAAATTCAACTCACGTATAGAGCAAAGTCGTATGATCTAAAACATTAAAATTGAAATATATATATATAGAAATTCAAAATCAATGTTATTCAAATGGGCAAACTGATGCTCAATTTTCTCGAAAACAAGATGGATAAGTAAATCTAAAACAAAAAGTAGTCGATAGAGCATGACAATATCTATAAAGTCAGAAAGTTTAAAAAAAAGTTATCGATTCAATTTTTTTTAAAATTGAAAAAACAAAAACACAATGCTAATCATATGCAAATTGTAATCCTAATTATCTCTAGATTTCAATGGACACTTCAATGTTTTGATAACTGGAGCTTGTAGATCATTCCTTTTTTTAACCCCCTTAAAAATTTTAAAAAAAATTATCGATTGAATTTTGAAATATTTCAATTTTTCCAGGTCTGAGGTTAATCCTTAATGGATCATGATATTTTGTCAATTACTTTATTACTATATTATACTTATATAAAATAATATAAATAAAACAATTTAGAACAAAATGACGTCAATTTTATTTTAAGTGATTTATAAAAAATAATAATGATGATAATACGGATTCTGTCATAAATGATAACGTCATGTTTTTAATATATAAAATCATAAAAATTTGAATTATATATATTTTTTTAAATTATAAAAAAATATTTTAAAATTTTCATTTAGTTTTTTTTCAATATTATTGTTGTGGGTACTCGTAAAATCTGAAGATATGAGTTTCATAATAAACTGTGTTATAGATTTCTGTAGAGAGAGAGAGAGAGAGAGAGAGAGAGAGAGAGAGAGAGAGAGAGAGAGAGAGAGAGAGAGAGAGAGAGAGAGAGAGAGTACAATATCCAATATGTGTACCAAAGTATAGCCATAAGAAACACCTTTCGTAGCATAAAAAATTCCAAATGCAAATTATTTATATATTCAGAAACACAGTAAGTCTACACTAAATATATAGCATATACTTTCTAAGGGGTGCATTTTGAAGCAATTTTTTTAATATTTCATTGAAAAAAAAAGCTGCAGGTGTAGAGCTTTTCTTACTAAAATTAGTTTGCCTACAAGTTGATAGTTTAATATCACCTAAGGTGTTTCCAATTACAAGAGTACGTACTATAGTAGTAGCGAATTATATTTTAAAAGAGTTTTCTTGCTTCGTATACTTTTTTTACGATGAAATTTGCCAGTAGACATTACAGTAACTTGTAATATAGAATAGGTAAACTTTACACTGTTCGAAGGTATTATGAGAAGTGGTGCTGTTTTCATACGAAAGAATCTACCAAGTTGGTATGGTCGAGTGGTGAAGGCAGCTGACTTGTAACTTGTAACTCTGCAGTCCTCACCGAGTATATAGGCTCAAGCCACTGCTTAAGTGTGAGAGCACAACACGTTGCACGATGCGTGGTTTACATGCATACTCGCGCAATATTCGGGAGGTGCATGATTGATGTGATTGCACCGTCCAGCTTGCCTATACAGTTTCCATGGTTTTTCTAGACTGTCATGGCAAATGCAGGGCTGTGTATTAGGCCGTGGCCGGCCCGTGTTTGTGTGGATTCTATTGTACCTATCGATAAGACAATGTCTTGATGGTACTATGGAGGTGTAGCACGATAACACAATATGCTGGGGGGGAAAAAAAGGAGTTCAGTAAGTGCTGTAGGTTTTCAGCTGTATGCTCACAACACCTGCAGACTTTTTTTATTGGCGTATTATCTCTCATTATAAAGTTGTTACTTTTTTTTATTAAATTTACAACAAATGCTGATACTATAATGGAAACATTATAATGAGTTACACCAGAAATCAATGCAAAGAACTGTAGGTGTTACAAACACAGCTAACCTAGCACTTACAACTGCGCTCAGTTTTTAAACCTTTTCTTTTAAAAGCTGCTACTTAACGTTTATAACACGGATAAGTGTACATTAGACAATAAGTCACTGTACCAAAGCCTGTTTATACTCGGTGCAAAATTTTCAATATACATGCAGTGTAATAAATGCATGCAATTTCCTTTAGCAACCATTAACTTTCCATGTAATAAATTTGTTAAAAAGTTGAAAAAATTGCTCACTGTGAATTGGCCTTTACAATAATTTTTGATAGCATATTGTTATTAGAAAAAAAAAGAGTACTATTTTTTTTTTCAATTTTCTAAGGTTTCTAAGGTTTTCCAGAGCACATGCTGCCTTAGTTATTACTTTTAATAACTTTTTCTGTGAGTATATCGTTATATTTATGTAATAATAAATAATTAGAGTGAGTGTAGAATATTTTTAAGAGTGGTAATTAACTTATTTGACAAATTTTAACGTAAATTGTATAAAACGTTACAAAATATTAATAACACAATTTAAATAAATATAAACTTTTTTTGTCTAGATTTGATAAAAAATATATAATAATTATACAAAAACAAACCATAATATACAAAACAAACACTAAAAAACATTAATTATCATAATTAAAATTAATTATCATTTTATTTTAACCTACAAAAAAAAAATTAAATTATTAACCCTTTTTTTTATTAAGATGAAAAAAAAAACTGTAACACGAACACGTTTTTTTTTATTACTTTTTAAATAAATAAAAACATCGATACTTTTTTTTTTAGTCAATAAAGTTTTTTTTACCTTAAGGTCACGTGGTAAGAGGGGAATTGGAGAACGTAAGAGGAGGGGATAGAGGGGAGGTAGAGACAAAAGTAAAGATGAGAAAATAATAAGAGAAAAGTCACAACTAGTTGCTGTACCGCAGCCTCCAAATCACTCTCGTCAAAATTAACTCCGTGAGCTACAAGTTTTATCACGTGTGAATAAAAAAAAAATAAAAAAAATAAAGAAAAGAGAAAGAGAAAGAGAAAGAAAAAGAAAAGAAAAAAAGTGTATTGATATAAAAAAAATATTAGTGAATGCAATAAAAGTGAACAATATTTTTGAAGTTTGAATTGAATAGATTTTTTTTTCCTGATATGTAATTCAAGGTAATGCAGTTTCTTTAATTTATAATTAAATTTTTGTTGAAATGTTAGTAATTTTTTTTAACAGCAGAAGTAGTTTTTTTTTTTTTTTTTTTTTTTTTTTTTGCTTTCAGATTGTAAAGTACTTTATATTATTATTATAATTTTGTGTGTGTGTGCAAATTTTTACACTTGCAATTTTAAAATTACCCGATGATATAAAAAAATGAAATAACATTGAAAAACTAAAGGAAAAAAAAAGTTGGAACATTTTTAAACCATATTTCTTTTACACTTCCGCTACTATTTTTTTTTCTCATAATTTTTTACTACCTTCATTCCTTTAATTAGTTCAAATAATGACCTTAAGTTTGTATGGATATGCAAAATGCATGATGATTAATTACATATATTATATATAATTAAAAATGTCAAAGAAAACCTAATATATACCACATTCAAAAACTTGTCTAGAATTAAAATTAAAGTTGTTAAAAAATAACTTGCCTACTTAATTTCTGAAAGAAATTCTTAATTTGCGTATGGTACATTGTAGAAGAATAATAATTAAATTTGTTATTTCCTTATGGGGGCGAAGATAAAGGAGTTTTGGTAAAGATAACATGAAATGCAAGATAAAAAGTGATCGCTTAGAAAGAAAAAAAGTGACGACTTATAGTTAAGATTTGTTGTTGTTATTGCAAGCGTATAAACTATCAAATTTGTTTTTCCATATAAAATTTATCAACCAAACTGCAGAAAAAAAAAATTAAAATATGGATCACTATAAATTTGCAACTATGGCAAAATTTCTAACACAATCACTATACTAGAATTTTTTTCATTATTACAAACTTAAAGTTCAAAAGAGTGTTTTTCTTAAATCATGTTTTCTTGTTATAAAAAATGCGCATAACATTTGAATAACCATTGTTGATCGTCATTTTAGTAGCAGAAAACAGGCTTTACGAACAGTATTTTTGTTTAAATACTCAATGTTTTTATTAATGAAAAATTAATTTGTTCACCAATTATGCAATTCATTCATTCAAGAAAATCAAGTTGTGAAATTCACCAAATTGATTTTAATCACATTTTATATACATTTCTACTGCATTTTTACAAATGGTTTTTGAGAAATACATTATGTATTAGATTAATTAATCATTAACCTTCAATTGTCTGGAATAATAAATGTGTTTTTTAAGTAATTGAAAAGCTACGGAATATGTGAAGAAAAGAATCAAACACGAAGTCTTTATTGAGTTAGTTAGAGAAAAGGAGAAAGAGAGAGAGAGAGAGAGAGAGAGAGAGAGAGAGAGAGAGAGAGAGAGAGAGAGAGAGAGAGAGAGAGAGAAACGAGACATACGATAAAAGTTTTTTTTCCTTTCCAACTCTTCGTTTCTAGCATGAACTTTATATTTAGATGTAAAAAAAAAAAGTTTGGTTTTCTAATTTTTGTTTTCAAAAACATAAAGTTGAAAATAAAAAAATCAACATGAAACTATATTGTTTTATATACAGTATAATCGATGATAATGCATAAAATAATATATCAATATATAAAAAAAAAACATCATAACAAACGAAAAAAAAATATATATATATATGTAATAATTGCATGAATCATCAAAATTTATTGTCAGTAAATGAAAATTGTATACCCCGCATGAATCTGAGTTATACAGTCGTACTACCGAGAGAATGTAACTGAATAGTGAAAACTAAAATGTTGTATCTTAAACGAAGTTATTAGTTATATAATATACTTATATTTTAATTTAAAGCTGCAGCTAAATATAATAATAATTATAACACTGTCCCACCAGAATAAGAATCTTGTGTACATATATAGAGATACAGCAATTATATTTACACAGAAAAAAAAATTATACACAAAAAGGAAAACTTACATATTACGTATGCTTTCTCTGATTGCAGATTATACTAGTGGCAAAAAAATAAATATACATAAACAAGTTGAATATAACTTATAACTCATGATAACATTTTTGATGAATTACATTTTTTTTTCTTACAGTCTACACAAAATCCAACACGGATTTTGAGTTAATAATATGTTTTTACAGTGCACTTTTTTTTATCATGACGCACCAAAATTACCTCTCTCTCTCTCTCTCTCTCTCTCTCTCTCTCTCTCTCTCTCTCACCTCCGTATCACATTCAATTGCAAAAAATTAGTTACGTTCTCTTAGCTGGACGCCTGTATATATATATATATTTATATATACTGTACCCACTTCAAAAGGTCAGTATGTTATAATTAATAAGTTAAAAATTTAATTTATTATTATAATAGATTAATTAATAGCCGAAAGGGATTTATGTCTAAAAAGCCCGAGTAAAATTTTAACGATGACACAACGATGAAATAAGAATGACAAATAAATGCGACACAAAGATGAAATAACGATGAAACGTGTCCCATTTCATCGTTATTTCATCGTTAGCCCCATGTTATTTATATGGAGTTAAAAAATAGAAATATTAGCAAAATGAGCAAAATATTTTCGACGAAATTTCAATGACATAAGTATGAAACAACGATGACATAAGTATGAAACAACGATGACATAAGTATGACACAACGATGACATAAATGAGAAATAATGACGACAAAATTATACTACTAGAAATTATCGATGAAATTTCAATGACATATGTATGAAATAAAGATGACAAAAATTTTCAGGATAATTTTAATAATGTAAAAATATGAAATATCGACGACAAACTTTCAAAGTACACTGCGCGACCACCTCGGAGACCTGCCTGTTAATAAAATCTAGTGCCTATATACCAAATGCTACCTGCCTAACATGAAATTTTATATACGGGGTTGGAGTTTTCTTCTTTCGTGTAGAGTAGCTCGCATTATATTATATAAAAAGCTTTCCAAACTCAGTAACCCAGCATTTTTTAAGTCTCACTTGAAACTTGTTTTGCAGATTTCTTAATTAATTTGTAATCAAGTGAATACTTTTATGCAAATCTAAGTCAGAAAACACAATAAATCGTCATTTTTGTAGTAAATTACATATTTTATAAATAATTAAAACTTTTATTACCTGCCCTAAAAAGTATCAAAACCTCCGAAACAAACGAAAAAATAGGTATTAATTCTTGACTTTGAAATTTTTTTTTTCAAGTCTGAGAGCAATACTAAATTTTGAATTGTTTGAAACATATTTATAATATATTTTTTTAAATTTTCTTTTAATGCTTGCAATTAATTTGCCTTATCGTACGCGTGTTAAGAAATATATAACAATAAAAATTCAATCAATTTAACAATTTTTGTTACGCTTATAGAGTTAATAATAAGCACATTGACTATATTTAAAGCTGATTTAGATTGGCATAATTTTTAGTAAAATATTAAATTTCATTACATTAATAACTAATATAATATAAAATAATTATTTTTTTTTTACAATATTGAAAAATACACACTCCGAAACCGTTAGCATGCATTTTTGCACATAGGAAAAAAAATCTATATATAATTATGTCAGTAGTAATTTTAATCAAACACGTTATATTAATATAGATTAATTATTTAATTATATATATAATATGATATTTTTCTATCAATCTACCAGCTAAAACCGAAAATTCGATGACTTAAAGACGACATAACGACGACATGAAATTTTTTGTTTTTACAAAAATGAAATAAGTATGACAGCAAAAAATTATTGATGAAATAACGATGGCAGTTTTATTTTTCAAAAACCTAAATGCGACACAACGATGACAACGATTAAAATTCAATATGTATGAAATAACGATGACACGAAGAAATAATAATTTAAATTATTATTTCTTCGTGTCATCGTTATTTCATACATATTGAATTTTAATCCTTGTCGTCGTTGTGTCGCATTTAGGTTTTTGAAAAATAAAACTGCCATCGTTATTTCATCAATAATTTTTTGCTGTCATACTTATTTCATTTTTGTAAAAACAAAAAATTTCATGTCGTCGTTATGTCGTCTTTTTGTCATCGAAATTTCATTGTTAGACATTTTAAAAAAATTATTTTTGTGACTTTGTCATACTTTGTCTTCATTAAATCGCAGTTGTGTCATCGTTATGGGACATTTCATTGAAATTTCATTGAAAAATCATAGAAATGTCATACTTAGCGTTCTACTCGGGAGAGGCGTAACTTTTTTATTGTACGTTATGGAATTGTTATACAATATAATTTAGATCTTGTTCTGATTTTTGATACTGATAAATTTTTAAATTGTTAATTTATGCATAGAATTATACTTCATGTATATATTTGGGCTATATGGATTTATATTAATAATTACTTTTAAAGTTATAGAATAGTCTAAAATAGTTTTATATAATTTCTTTTCTATGCAATTAGAAGTTATTTATATTAATATTCTGTGAGAGATGAAACATAGTAAAACACAGGGAAAATAATAGTAAAAAAGGGGGTAATTTTATTTCATATTCTATAAAAGAGCCACTTAAAAAAAAGGGTGCATTACTTCAGTTACCAATCTTAACTTATTTGAGATAAACAATTGTTATGAGCTATTATATTATAAGCAGCTAAAATGTTGCATTTTAGCAAATTAATAATAATAGCTAATTTAACTTAAAATTGTGTTTAAAATAGACAAAAATAACTGAAAATAACTCAAAACAACTTAAAATAGCTATTGTTAATATTTGCTAAAATGCATTATTTTATCTGCTCATAATAACTCAAGTGTTTATCTCAAAGAAGTATAAAGATTTGTAACTGAAATAATGCACCTTTTTTTTTTTTTTTTTTTTTTTTTTTTTTTTTTTTTTTTGAGGGAGGGCATTGTCCTGAATTTATTGATGTTTGAATTTCTAATTTTTGAGTCAATTAAGCATTTTTTAATTAAATTTTGAGACTCTAAAAATGATGTCATGGGTGGCAACTCAAAGGAAAAAGTTATTGACCATGATGTCATTTTGCGACTCTAAATTTTTTTATTAAAAATACTTAATGTACTGAAAAACTTGAAATTCATAATATTGATTCAGGACAATCTACAATGAACTACAATTACTCCTAAATGTTTTTAATCTTCCTAATTGTATAATATCTTCGTATATGTATTCAGCAGAGTTTTCAATGTTTCCTGTTTAAGTATTTATTACGAGATAAATAATTTCTAAGTACGCAGGTAACATGGTAATATCAAGTTAAAGGTGACTATCTAATATTAGAGGGTACAGTAGTGTGAGTAAGTAAACATTTTATGTGTTATCTTTTGATAGAAAATTGCTGTTTACAGACTGAAGTATTCTTAAAACCAACTTATAATGCTTTAGTGTCTCATGAAAACAAATTGTGCGTAGCGTACCCTCTAAATATTTTAGCATTATATAGAAGAGGTATGTTCACTCAATTAGTTACAACTGCCATCTTGGTACCTTTCTTTATCATAGGAGGATGTGAACTCAGATTTGACGTTATATCCTAGAAAAAAAAAGTCTCCATCTGTCCCTTTAAATTTAAGGGTTCATTGGCCTATCATTTTTTTATAAAAGTTTCGCGAGTAGTAAAATAGCCAATTGTCAAAGAGGAAATGGCTATACAGATGCATTTTATTTCTCTTAAGGGCAACTTGTCATATTGGGGAAAAAGGGGGAAAACTAGGAAATTGCATTTTTTTTCCTTGTCTTAGAAATATCTTATGACACGTGTTGGCACGTGTATAGATAAAAAGAAGGAAAATTTTTTTCGGAAACGAAATATTAAAATAAATGCATTTTTCTAATGCTATAAAAACTTATACATAATTACTGTTTAAAAATATTAGGAAGATTTTGTAGAAAAAATAATAAGAAATTCTGCTTCTCTATTTAATAATTGGGTAGTTTTATGGTAAAATATATTCAATTCAATTTCTCTCTCTCTCTCTCTCTCTCTCTCTCTCTCTCTCTCTCTCTCTCTCTCTCCCTCTCCCTCTCAAGCAACTTGGATTACTGTACATTACAAGAAACTCTTTTTAAAAGTTCAAAATTGGATTATATATAAAAAAAATGATTTGATGTAATTCTAATGGACAGAAACGACTCGACACTATTTTCTAGATTGCAATCTTCTGCTACATCACTTCAGAAGATTTAAATTTGCAATTTTGTTTTTCTCCATTAGCTTATGCTGCAATACTAAAAAAAAAGATTATTTTTTCTTCTTATCCATGCAACAATAAGATTTAAAAAAAAAAGATTATTTGCAAAGACAATTTTATTTTAATACGATTTAAAAATTAGAACTCAATGTCCTGGTAAAAGATTAGGACGTACTTGATAATATTAAAACTATCTTACTTTGTTCACTGAAAGAAAAACAAAAGAGACATTATATAAATTAAAATAACTGTCTTTATTTTAATATTTTTTTTAAAAAATTCTTTTTAAGTTGCATTTTTACTGCTCGTTGAAGGGCTTTTTTTTTCTTTTTTTTTTTAATCAACCCAAGATAAAATTTTTCGAAATTAATTCAGATTACTCTCGTTGAGAAATACAAATTACTTTAATGATGTACATATAAAGTGGTTGCTTTTATATAAAAATCGACGCCATATGTGAGCACTAAAAAAACATGGTCCAGTATGAGAAAATTATACATTTTACTTACAATTATTTTTGAGAGCTTTGACGTTGAGAACAGATTGAATTATAGGTATATGCAAGAAAAATAATAAAGAAAAAAACTAATTTACCAAAGAAATGTCATGCAAAAACGACGTTTGTCCTATTCTGAGTAATGGTAGGTGCTCTAGTATGGCGTCGAAGCGCAATCAGTACGACGTCATACGCATACACCCTACAGCAGTACCAAAAGCGTGGGTTGATGAAAAAAGTATGATGACATTTTTTTCAGTGTAATCAGCTGACATAAACCAAAGAAAAAAAAAAAAAAAAAAAAAGTAAAGGGATGTTCCGCTGCTGTATAAAGTATTTTTACGACAGTCTAGTATTCAAATAAAATATTTTTGCAAAGTAAATATAAGAAAGCGTCTAACTTTTTTGTTACGTGTATATGTTTGATGTCTCGCTCTTCTAAACTACATGGAGGGTTTTTATTATTTTACTATCATTACAGCCTTGTGTACATAAGAAAATATAAAAAACTATACATTATATACTATGTGTTTTAAGTTATATCTATATATACCTGCTAATTTTTTTGTCTGCTTTGTAGGTATATTTGTATAGGAATGATTTTTAATTATTATATTCATTTGTCCTTGTTTTGGATTTCTTTACTCTCTCTCTCTCTCTCTCTTTCTTTTACTCTTATCTCTCATTCAAACTAGATCCAACGCTTTTTACTATTTAATCAAGTTTTGAATGATTTATTTTCTTTTAAATTAACATAATTGACTTCAATTTTATCCTAAGTTTGTTTAACTATATTTATCAATTAAACTTATATTCCAAAAATAAGTTTACTCTTCTATTCAATATTTCTTGAATTTACAGAAGTGAGCTAATTTAATAAGTAGACGCTCACTTAAAAAAAAAAAAAAAAAAAAAAAAAAACGTTTTATGACATTTCATTTCTTCATTCCAATTAATGATATGAAAGAGTTAAAAATTTTTTTTTGCATTTTCCTAATCAATAATGATGACAAAAATTTTAAGCACAATTGCTAACATTAAAATATTAGTATCTTAAAATATGAAGGAAAAAAAAAAAACTTCATGATAAACTTGATAAAAACTTAATCAATTAATTAATAAGTATAAATTTATAAAATTCATTAATTATATAAATTTCCCTAAAAATCAATGGTATTTTCCCAATTCAAGAAAATAAATATTTCTATATTATCAAGTGTACCTGTCAACCTTGACTCTGTTATAAATATAGAATAAATGTAAAATTAATTACGTTTTTCAATTACTTGAATCTGAATTAGCATAATTAATATAATTATAATACAAAAAAAAAAAAGAAGTAACATGCAACATTTATTCTAATTTTATAACATATAAAAAAATTAATAAATTGATTTGATATTTTCTTAATGATTTTTTTTAGTTACCAATTTTAAAAACCAATAGCTTGTAGGCATAATTAATTATAGTAATTTAAATTTGTACTTTGTAAAAACTCAAGGTAAAGGTTATATATATATATATATATATATATATATATATATATATATATATATATATATATATATATATATATATATATATATACACACATATATATATATTTACACATTATATATATATATATATATATATATATATATATATATATATATATATATATATATATATATATATATATATATATATATATATATATATATATATTATACAGTTAGAAATGGTATTGCTAATTTTATTAACCAAAGTGTTTTGAAATAATTATAATATGCAAATAACCATCCAAATATGGTTTTGTCATTACTTATTATTGTAAACACGGAAAAAAAGGACATTCCCATATTATTCTGTACAACATAATATAGTTCTGCGTTTCTACGCGACAGATAGGAATAACAAAAATTATGATGCAGTGAATTATAAATATGTAGATAAAATAAAGTGTATACAATAAACAATTGCGGTTAGGTATATGATACATTTTGTAAGTAAAGAATAAAGGAAAAACCAGCGAAATTACCATAGTGAAGAGAGTACTATCAGTTCAGCAAAAATCCTGCTAGAACTAATTTATATTTTGTATTAATACAATAATAATAATAAAGGCTAAAATTATACAAATTGTGCTATAATATGTGAATCTTTGTGTAAGTTTGCGTATTCATATTTATGGTTTAAATGTTATGCATAATTTCTAAAGATTTTATAACTTCATTTATATTGACTTGTCTTTTTAATAAACTGCTTTTTGAACTCGTGAAGCAAAAACACCTTAAAAAATCATATTAAGAAAATGGGCTATCATTTGTGCATGTAATATTCTCTCTCTCTCTCTCTCTCTCTCTCTCTCTCTCTCTCTCTCTCTCTCTCTCCCATAATGTTGAATTTCAAATATTATTGCAACAATGATCAAGACAGAAATATTTTATAAAGGTGTATTCACATGGTGACTTAAAGTGAATAATACTGAACCAGGGTTGGATTAACGACCAGTTGGCATTTTGGGGTAAAAGTTGCCAAAGAGGGGCGTAACTACCTCTTAAAGGGCCAAAAACCCAAGGGACTAGTCAGCATTTGCCGATACAATGTTATATCTAATCGAAACCTCTGTACTAAAGAAAAAAAAAGTTAAAAACCATAAATAAAACAAAAATTCATGATTTAATAATCACTGAACATTTTTTTCTTCACTGTTAATTTTAAAATTGACTTTTGGAACATATTAAAAATTTTAACATTGCTTTCTTTACAAAACATAATTAATATAATATATTATATCCACACTTATCTATTCCTTTAATAAAATAATTTGTGTGTTATATTTTTTATAGCTCGAGATTACGATGTCGAATGCTGTGTTTGGGTGTGTCATCACTTACATCTTAGTTGCTACTTTAGCCACGTGTATTTTAGCACAACATGAACAAGGTATGTATGTATACGTGTGTCAAATTTAATTCAGTAGTATATATATAATACATACATGTTATATGTGAACATTTCCAGGAGTCTTGAGCACGATCCGATGACAAAATTCAAACTTATTCAAAGATCAAGTAAAGTGTAAAGTTTTAGGTCACTTTTGGGATCTTTTTTTTTTCTAACTATTTAGAAAACTTTTAAGTTTTACGTTTGATGATTATTCAAGTAGTTTTTTCCAATTAGGTGTTTGATCCTAAAGTATACAGTACACATGACTATGGTAATGTAACATTTGAATTTTGTAAATTAAGCGCCAGTTTTTGAATAACAAAATATATTATCACAATCAAGTATACCTACTACAGAGTAGTCAGCTAGTCAGTACACATGTCATGTAGCCAACTTTTAATTTTTCTATAATAACTCCAGTTTTATGTAGTCATGGTCTATTGTGATTTTATCTAAATAAAATATAGTGATAAATTTTCATGTAAAGGTAATTTTTTTAATACCAATAATTGGAAAGAGTATAATTTAAGAACTTTGAGATATCTTAAAGATATCTTAGAATTGCGTAAACTGCCATCAAAACGTTTATTTAAAGTTTTAAATTACAGGACAAAAATTGTGTTCTTCAGCTTAAATTAAAAATGATAGCAAAAAGTTACAAAAATCTAAAGAAATTGGACTGCCATTCTATATTATATTTATATTTACGTATCGACCTGGTAGCGGCTAAAAGGCGAACCTGCATTGGTAAGGTGTGGTAAAATTGGCGAACCTGCACTTCAAGGACATAACACAAATGGCGAAACTGCACAGAGCGTACCAAACATAAATGGCGAAACTGCACAAAGTTACCAAAATGAACATTTTTGCGGCATTTAATTCTGCGATTTTTTCTCCTAATTTTAATATCAATATTATCCTATTTTACGTATATTAAGTATTTTAAATTAAATTTTTAGATATGTCATATTTCGTTCACAAAACTTCCATTCAAACTTGGGGGCGCTATTGGAAAAGTCGTCTGCTATTCAGTCGTACCAACCTTTGCAAAATATAAAATTAATTTTTTAAATATTATAAATAAATGTTAAAAAATTAAAAATTAAGAATTTTCTTATCTTATTTTCATTTTAAATCACAATGCTCTCAATTTTTATTTTTGTTTAAGCGAAAAATACATTGTTGTAAAAAATAAACAACGGCGTCGATTTTCGTTATGTTGGTTAGCCTCGGTTAGCCTCTCAAAACTTTAAAATAAATAAACAATGAAAATTCCTTAAAGACTTAAAACAACTTGAACAAAAAACTTGCCTAATGTCCTAACATACCCAAATATCAACATCATTTTGGCCGGAGTCATTGATTTCTAATTTATTTTCCATTTACAAAATGTCAGTTGCGGGTTTACTACGTCACAGCTCGCCTGTTTCCGCGCGCATGGACCAGGCGATCTGTGACGTAGTAAACCCGCGACATTTTGTAAATGGAAAATAAATTAGAAATCAATGACTTCGGCCAAAATAATGTTGATATTTGGGTATGTTAGGATATTAGGCAAGTTTTTTTTGTTCAAGGTGTTCTACGCCTTTAAAAAAGAAGCTTTGTGGAGTTTTTGTTCTAGTGTCTAAAAACAAGGTAAATATTTGTTTAATTACTTGCAATTTATTAATTAATTATCACGAGATATTTCTCAAAAGTATAAATGCGATTTTTATAGTTTTTTTTTTTTTTTTTTTTTTTTTTTTTTTTTTTTTTTTTTTTTGCATTTTATACATGAAGTTGAATCTGCTTCTCGGAAGGCAGCAGCGAGTAGTGAATGAAGTATAGCTAGTGAAAATATTTTAACAACGAGTGAAGATTTAATGGAATGCGAGCAACTAATTGCCCATTTTCAAATAATTTTCATTTTCAATAATAATTCAAACGATTTTCAGATATTTCAAATAATAGCAACAAAAAATTTTAAAAAATTACTATGCATATTTTAGTAATAAATTAATTTTTAATAATACAGTAAATATTATGTGTGAACAAATTTTATCTTTTTATTCTAAGAATCTATCATCAATTTTACCTAGATAATTTAAAAATATTTATTCTTTAAAGAATAGGTACAAAATAATATTGATTATTTGATGAAAGAAACAAATTTTTTCCAATTAAAAAATTAAATCATAATAAAAAAAAGAAGTAAAAAAAATAGTTTCACTAATAAAAATAATAGTTTTTTTTTTTTTTTTACTAATTTCAATATATTTATAAATAAAATTAAAAAATATATATTATAAAATAATAATAATAAAATAAAAATCAATACTGAATCCATTTTGCATTCAAAGTTATCAAAAACTTATTTTAAAATGTTTTTTCTCTTTCCTGTAAAATCTTCAAAACTGCAGCTTCGCCATTTTTACCGCGCCTTACCATTTCAGTTTCGCCATTTTTACCACGTCGTACCAATGCAGGTTCGCCAATTTTACCACACCTTACCAATGCAGGTTCGCCTTTTAGCCGCTACCAGGTCGGTATGCAAACGAAAATAAAAGCATTTTGTTATTCAAGGCAAGGTATTTGTTTTAAATACCTAGTATGTATATAATTATAAAATATTTCATATAAAATGTAACAAAAAAAACTCAAAGTTTAACAATAATAAACTAATTATTTAATCAGGAAAGAATTCAACGAATTTTTTTTTAGTTAACTTCAAATATTCTTTAAGAAATCATAGGGCACATAATAGGCATTGAACATGTACAAAAATAGCTGTCGTAATAATTATACAAGCTCATTTTCAGCACAATTTGTTCAATACATCATAATTCATACTATATATTGTATAATAACTTAACCATACGTAGCATAATATTATATTGTCGTATAGCATTATTATTATGCTTACTATTATTATATTGCAATTATGATGCTCTAATTTAGAATAATTCATGATATAATATAGGGTGTGTGCATTGTTAAAGTCGACGCCATGTTGGATAACTCAATAACATGTGTGGCATAGGAAAATAACTCGTTTTACCAATCAAAAAACACTATGCAATATTTTTGAGAGCATTGATGTTGTAAATATGTTGAATTGTGAGAAAAATAACAATAACAAAAAATTAACCAATTTCCCAAAGAAAATTGACCTAAACGAAGTTTGTCCTATGCTCAGCAATGCTATTCACTACTCTAGTATGGCGTAAAAGTACTTTAAATATGACGTCATGCGCATACACCCTACATAGAAATACAGCAAAAATTACGTAATTTATTCTTTCCATGAATAAAATACTTTTTTAACATTTAGTTTTGAAAAATATATGTAATGCAAAACAAAAATTATTGAAAGTAAAAAAAAAAATAAAATAAAATAAAAAAAAAGTATTGTAACACACGTGTACGTACTGTATATTATATATATATGTATCGTGTCCGTTTTTTCAATGTAACAAGTTACAAATTACACTGCTAATTATATTTCACACATATAATAATTATTTATAATATTAACACATAAAACGTCTGAGATCATTGGACGGCAACGCAAGTGTTATAAATTAATATTAAGGAGTGTTCTTATTTTTATTTATACGAAAGTTGTTATACCTTGGTTTTTTATTATTTATTACATTAATATAATATGAAAATTTTAACTTAAGTTTTTAGTAGAAAAAAAAAATATAATACACTGTATTTTTTAATGACTGCATCACATGCTAAAAATGTCACTAACAATCTTTAAATGTAATATATATATATATATATATATATATATATATATATATATATATATATATATATATATATATATATATATATATATATATATATATATATATATATATATATATATACTATCAACTCATGAAATTAAATAAAGCACACGCATTTTAAATTTTTTACGTATTATCTCACGCTATAGTGTCATTTTGGAGAGAGAGAGAGAGAGAGAGAGAGAGAGAGAGAGAGAGAGAGAGAGAGAGAGAGAGAGATTGAGATAACGGTTCATACACATTTCCAAGGGTGACAAAGAAAGAAAAAAAAACTTTATTTCAAATCAAACGACAATTTTTAAAATCCATAACGCAACAAAATCTTAATCATGTTTATTTTTATTATTTATTTAAAAAAATTATATTATAATGTAAGCACTTATTTTTCTTTGCATTCCTAAAATTATAACCAGATATTTAATATTATTTAAAATGTTTTTTGTGAACTTTTTTCTTTCTTCATTTTAAGTAACAATAATTTTTTAGTATATTATTACTCTGGTAAAATGGCTATGTTTTTAAGAGCTCGTTCACACAGTGTAATATATTTTCAACATTATTCAATAAACTATTATTGTAAGAACATTAAAGTATTTTAATGCTTGCTGAGTTACTATGAGCTGAACTGCATGGGTAAATAAAAAATCATAGTCTTATTCATAGAGAGATTGCATGCAATCAAATACACATTGGAATATTGCACCGTGTGAATACGCCTTCATTACGCTCTCCAGTCCCTGTATACAATACAGTGGACTTAAAGGCGTAGAACACCTTAAACAAAAAGGTTGCGTAATATCCTAAAAAACCTGAAAATCAACGTTGATTTGGCCGGAGTCATTGATTTCTAATTTATTTTCCATTCACAAAATGCCGCTGCCGGTCACTGACGTCATAGCTCGCCTGATCCACGCGCACGTAAACCGGGCGAGCTGTGACGTCAATGACCGGCAGCGGCATTTTGTGAATGGAAAATAAATTAGAAATCAATGTCTCCGGCCGAATCAACGTTGATTTTCAGGTTTGTTAGGATAATACGCAGCTTTTTTGTTCAAGGTGTTCTACGCCTATAAGATAATTCAATAAAAAAAGATCGAAAAAATTGAAATAAAAATATAAAAATTGAATCAAAAAACGCCCCTAAATTTACGCGATTTTTAACGCTATTTTGAGCATTCTAGAGTGAGAAGGGGGTCCTCAAAAGCAAGAAAACGTTTTTGACAAAAGAGACATATTTTTGTCATTCTGAGAGCCTGGCTGAAATTTAAGACAATGAAATAATTTTCAAAAAAATCGGGGACTGAAGAGGATTGTTAAAATCTTCTAATTTTAAAATCATCAATCATCAGTAATTTAAATAAATTCATTTAAAAACTATCTAAATTCACGTAGAAGAAACGGTACAGTATTATAAGAAATAATACATATCATATAAATATTTATGTGAGATATTTAAATTGTCGTGAAATAAAAATAGACATACATTTTTCATTGTTAGACCCACAACAACAAGGTAACTTATCACTTATAAAACAAGAATATTCAATAAAAAAATCTATACTCTGAATTTTACTGTCTTAAATCTATATCAAACTCATAAACTTTATATTAAAATTTATTCAAACATTTAAATTCTCATATTTCACATTTACCATAATATCATGTCATTTTTTTGTAATAGAAAAAAGAAAAAAAGGCGTTTGTAATAAAGGATCTCTCTAAAGAATTGTACCAAAATTTATAACGTATTTTATTATTAAGAAAATGTTTTTAATGTTACCCACATGGAAAAGTTTAGAGACAGAACAAGAGTTATGTTATACGAGAACAATCTTATATGGTAGTCTTATATGTTGTCTCAACTATATAAGAACTCAAGTCTCAACTTCTCAAATTATATTTCAACGTAAAAAAAAAATATATAATAATAATATTAATAACAAAATTTAAAAAATTAAAATTACTGCAAAATTACTTTATTGCCCAAAATATAGCAATAGACGGCCAATAACAAAATATTTTAAATGTTATACAAACTTATGAATGAATTATTATATTAATAGTTAAAATTTATTTTTTCTGCACTCTTAGATAAAAAATTTGACTTTTAATTATATAGTAAAAGTCGTATGAATTTAAGTGTTTTTCATTTAAAATTGTATATTAGACAATTGGTGTTAAATTTTACATTACATTGTTATATTGAAAACTATGGCGTTTATTGCTAATATATTTTAAATAATCTGAAATTATTCTAATTTATAATTGTTTCATTAAAAAAAAAATGCAAGATACTGTATAATGTAGCATAATTAGACAAGTTATATTTACCCATATTTGTATTAAAAATTGAAATTGGTCTGCAAATTTAAAGCTATATAGTAAATTTGTCACTTGACACTTTAATTATTGTAAAAAACTATACGCATAGATTTTGTCCCGATATGCATAGTTTGAGTAAACTATATACGTTGGGGGAAAAAAAAAGTAAATAAAATTAATAGCTTATAATATTAATAATAATTTCGAGCGAAATAAGGTCTCGCAATTTAGCCCTTCATGTTCAATTGCAAGGAAAAAAATGCGAATTGTGCTGTACAGTACTGTATACAACACAGTTCCTCGCTTCTATAACATAATATTTGTTGTTGGGCGACTGTTTTAATATGTTAATATAAAATAAAGTAACCTTGCAGCAGAGCTAAATTTCTGTAGTATTTAAAAGTAAGTTTGCAGTTGTAAGTATTCTTTACGTGTGACTATATGAACAAAAAATTAACATAAAATATTATCTAGACAACGTATTTAATAAAAATCTCCTTTAAAATTTTTATTCATCTATATCAAAAAAAAAAAAAAAAAAAAAAAAAGTAACTCGACTACTACCTGACATTTTTAACAACCCACTTTATCAAAAAATGTAGGCGTAAAAAAAGTGTAGAAACAAAATCATTTTAAATTTCTAAGGTGGGCTAATATCAATTTATATATAAAAAAAAAGTGTGTAGGATTATACTTTTTATTAAAAAAATGTGTATAACATAAAAAATACATGTTCTTTTTTTTTTTTAATAAAGCTTTTTTTTTCTTTAGACAGAATAAATAAAAAAAATGGTATTTTTTATTATATTATTATATTGGTGTTAGTTTAATATACTTAAAATTATATTTATAGATTTTTATTTTATATTTTATCAATTTATTTTGTGTTTATATTAGTTGAATTTTTATTGCAAAAAAAAAAAAAAAAAAAAAAAAGTTTAAAATTTATTTAACTTATCGCATCGTAAAATTTTGCCCACTCATTTTTCTCTTTAAAATTTAAATAATGTATTTGAGATTTCTTTATAAACTGTATCATAACATATAATTTTAGTGCTATTTTAAAAGAGATTATTAATTTATGGTATCATATACAGTACATACATATTACATTAATAGTTTACAAGTATACATAGGTGTACAGTTTCAAACAAATGATAGTTAGGCATTTAAGCTTGCTGCTTTTTTTGCGCGCATCAAACTTAAACTTATAAATATGATGTTCATAAGCCCTGTATTTCGTGCCCCAAACCACAAAAAAAATGACGATCACCCAATGCGCATTTTTTTTTTTTTTTTTTTTTTTTGGAGCAAGGAAACATAATTATCGTATAACGTGCTATTTACGTTCATCACGAGGTGTATTTGGCTTGCTGGATAAAGCACAGCTCACTGAGCGTGCATCAAAACACGTGAATATGACGTAATAATATCGTTTCCACATAAAATTTGAGGCACGCAAAATAGCAACAATGTTAAAATAGTTACCTTTCATTTGTCTGACACTGTACACTAAAGTAATTCATCTCAATGTTTCAATTTGTAAGAACAATAAATGCCGTCTGGATGAGATAACATTAACCACTTTAACTTTAATGCAAAATGAATGAAATTGTTAATGCTATAGCTTACGAAAGCAGCGCTAATTGTTCTTTAAGATGAATTACTATATCGTATATATATATACACACACACTATTATGATATTATGTTTAACACATTAAGATATTAGTTATAAATTTGCAATCAGTTCTTATAGAAGAGAACTACCCGACAAATTTAAATAGTTAAAATTCATTATCATAATCGTGTGCACAACTAGTTTATAAGAGATAAAGATAGAATTATTTATTTATTTATGTAAAACGAGCATTTTTTTGCTTAAAATTACATTGAAAACGATTCAATCTGGATGGAGTGTTTTCAGGTTTAATAATAGTAGTAGGTAATAGTTTTACTTAAAAAAAAAAAAAAAAAAAAAAACTACACAGAAAAACATCTTAAAATCAACTCTGCTTGAAGCTGGTTATTTAACTTACCAATTTTTTCTGTGTATGTGTAAAGCAATTGGGTTTACCCTTTGTAGAACTCGGAGAAGACAAGGAACTTTTAAGATAATTTCTTACCCTTTAGCATGGATATATGAACAGGATTGGAAGCTCTTGTTGAAAAAACGTTCAGTTAATAATGTTATTCGAATTTTTGAAAATTTGCATCCTTAAGGAAATGTTTTTTTAGATAGGTCAATAATACAGAAGCTTACCAGCGTGCCCTGTAGCATCGTGGTATACCCTGCTCTTAGGTTTTAGCTTCTTCCTATATAATTTTGTATACCATATAGACATGCTTTTGCGTGTTTAAGTCACATAAACAAAAAATAAAGTTTTTTTTTTCCTTCACCAGTAACTACATACACATTCTTAAATGTTGTTTCTTTCAGAATTCTAGAATAAGTTGCTCTCACTTTTTTATTTATAAAAAGCAATCTCTTCCTGCCTAAATTCAACATAGATTTTTAAATCCATCGTATTTGAACAGTATGTGACAAAAAGATTCGCGATCTTTATTGTAATTATTGGGGTTGGCAATGTTTTAAAGTTATTGATTTTTTTTTTTTCATTTAAAAATATCTCATTGATCTATTAAAAACAACTAGTCTCACTTAGATTTTTTTTTTTTTTTTTTTTTTTTTGGTGGTCATTTAAAATTTTTAATGACTGAATTTTGATATTTTTATATAGCTATAACCACTTACACTAATGATTAATAATTTTTCTTAAATTTGAGTAAGACTTCCGAGCATAGTTATTTCTTTAACTTGTTTTCTTATATAATAAAAGATCTTGAAGTAATCTAAAATTTAAATCATCAATTAATTTACGCTTTAAAATAACTTTACTAATACCTTCAACATCAACAACTTTTTTCTTTAAATATATTTGCTCATTTGTAAACAATTTTATTTGCTAAATAACCCTTTCCTTTTATGCTATTAGTTTCTTCTTCCCTTTTTTTTCCACTATTTTTTGCGTGATGTGTTACATTTTATGACCGAAGTAGAAAATTACGTTTGTTGAATTATTGTTGACTTTTTCTCTTCTAAAATAACATGCTTTTTTATGACCATACTATAGTTCGTATTTTAAAATGTGCTCGTTTTTTTTTACTATGTCTTTTTTGTGAAATATATAAAAAATAATTAGTTTTTTATGCACTGTAATTTATTAAATATATTTATTGAGTTATTTTACATTTTTTTTATACTTTGAACTTTTTTTACGTTATTTTTTTAATTAATATAATTGTGATTTATTTTGTGATTTAATTAATTTAAATAAATTAATATTTATTTAAGCAAGCCATTGACTCAATTTTTTTTTTACAATTTTGCAAATTTTATAGAAACTGAATTGGGAGTCAATAAACACATGCGGGAACAACTCGTATGAATATACACCATTATCAAAATAAGAACAGAGGTTATTGAAACTGGATGCACCCCCTTTTCTCGGATTCTAATCAAGTTATAGAAATAAAATTCAACACGTTTTAACTTCAATATTATATTTATCACGTGTATGTTGTTGGTGTGTATCTGTGAAAAATTGTTTCAGAAAAAGGGGTGTATCTGGTTGTAAAAATCTCTGTTCTTATTTTGGCAAGGGTGAATATGTGTAAGGATTTGACCGTATACGGCTATATCAAATTCAAATTCGAATGAGAAAAAAAAATACTAGGATAAAAGACCCTATGGTAAGACTCTAAGATAAAAGGTCCTAGGCTAGGATTAAAGGCCCTATCTGCGTACTCAATTTGCCGTTACGCCGCTTTACCTATGGGCAAAGTTAAGGTCTTTTATCCAAGAACTTCTTTTTTCAGCACAACAACTTTGCTCACCTTACGATCAAATATGCATCTCACATATTTTAATGGTTATATGAATTACCTTTAAGTTTTGTTATTATTATTATTATTCCTATGAGTTGGAACCATAACAAATCACGTTATGTATGAGTACCTTTTTTTTTTTCAGTGTCAATAAATTTCTAATGACAATAAAAAACTAATTTTTATATAAAAAAAATTATAGGATTAAATGATTCCGTTCTGTTCTTTCTCTTTCATTATCACATCCATCATAAAATAACAATGCAATAAGGCAAATCTGATACGACAAGTACAGCAAACAGGCAGTAAAAAACGTAATCACATAAAATTACAATTACACTGATAAATGAAATTGTTATAAGTAAACATGTAATAAGAGGTTTCATTATTAAAAAGAAAGAAAAAAAAATGAAAGTTTGTCTAGCCTTTCATACTTTTTGATACCTGTGTAATTCAATATTTTTGTGTATACAATCTTGAACTCGTTTAGTATTGATAACAATAACGTAAGGTCGATTTTTATATATTTAAGTTAAATATTATGATACTTATAAGATATCATAACATTGTTATTTTGAAGTGCTTATCTATTTTATTGTTAATCTATTTAGAAGGTTATTGAACTTTATAGCTTATATTGAGAAAGAAAATCACACTTCATTTTTATGATACAAATATACTTATAATAAAATGAAATCTCTTTATTGTATTATATAAAATGTACAGTACAAGAAAATATTGGTTTGCGCCACACACACAAAAAAAAAAAAAAAAAAAAAAAAGTGGCGATAAAATGTCCCATACTCTAGATAAAACTAAATTTGAAAAGGAGAGATGCTTTTATTAACGCCACCATCATTCAAAAAAATACTTTTGTCTAAAGCTATTATTATTATTATTTTTTTTTTTACATTATATTAACATAATTAACATATTATTTTTAGATTATAATTTAATTTTGCATGTGTGTTTGATTCAAAGAGCCATTGCAAGCAAAGTCTTGAATGATATAAATATGGTGAACAAAATTGTATAAGTATTTGCTATAGATTTTCACAAGAAATACCGTTATTTTTCGTTGTGCAAACAATTAAAGTATGCTTCTTATACATTATATTCGAGCAAATTCTGTAAATAGTATCAGAACTATGAAGTTTTTTAAACGCGTCTTCTTTCCTTGAATCACTACACTATAGTAAAAGATGAATATTTTTCGATACCGTTAATTAAATTTGCCTTATATACAAGGGGAGTACTGAGACTTTAAGTATAACATGGTATCTGTGTACGTAACCAATTATAAGTATAGTCTTTCAATTTTGTTTTCGATTAACATATTTATACCGTTTGGTACATTACATAATAACGATTACACAGAAATCATGTTTACAGCTTCAATTTTTACGTGCCCTGTTATTAAAATTTTAACTGATATTTTTATAATTAATGAATGTATAAGAGGATTTCAGTATTTTTTTTTTTATACGTGAAATAATATCATAATAATTTTAAAAAGCTTTTTACATTTTCGTACTTTTTCTTTACATTTTTGTTGAGAATGTTCTAAGGCTTTTATAATAATAATACATCTTTATTCTTTATTTCAGGCGCATAGAGGGGTTTTCCAACCCTATTACATGAACCTTGGCTATGCCAATATAATAATACATTTAATACATTATTTAGTATACAAAATAACAAAACAATTACCAACTATTAGATGGACGCAGGATCATTCTGATGATTTATAAGCTAGCTTAATAACAATTAAAAAAAATTTAAAAGACAGTGTTACTTTCACAAAACGTTATTTAAACACAACATAATTTTAATATTATTTTCAACTAGGTGATCTAACTAACAGTAAGTGCTTTGACGAGTCGCACTTTTAAAATCACAAAAGTTGTTTATCTGCTGCTATACAAGTACACTCGCTTGCGATAATATATTTTAATATTCAAAAACTAGCGCTGATTTTGTAATGTTATTGACTGTTTATGTTTACTCAAAATGCGGAAAAAGAAGTGACCGGAAAAGGAAACCACGTGACGGTAAAAGTGGGAGAAAGTTGATGCCAGCAGCAAGCTATAGGCCTGAGCTACCTTTCACTTTTACCGTCACGTGGTTTCCTTTTCCGGCACTTCCTTTTCCGCATTTTGAGTAAACATATATGCAGTCATTCTTATGAGAAAAAAAACTTGTGCCAAATTCAAATGGTAAAATGTATTATCTTAATTGTGTGTACTTCACATTTATATTAGTTATAATACGAATACAGCAACACGTAGTATATTTAATAACTTTTAAATTAAATTTTTTTTATTATTATAAAATAACATTATTTATATATTTTTTTGAAAAATCAATAAGATATGTTTTCATTTTAACAATAATAATAAAAATCAGCGGCGTCTTTCTATAGACAGTGAATTCTTATAATATAAAGAATTTAATAATATATATATTATATTATATATTATAGTTTCTATAGAAACTATAAATTATTAAAATATCTTGAAGATTAAAAATTTAGTTATGACACTTTGACACTAGTCCTTAATTTAAAATGTGACGTTTCTGTCTTTCATTTTTTTTTTTTTTTTTTTTGGCTGACAAAAATATTTTTGTACGCATATTAAATTCTATTCATAATTTTCGCTAAAATTCAAAGGAATTCATTACATACTTTAAATTGCTAAAAGTTTAAAAAAACAAATTTTACAGCTTAAATACAAAATGTTTATGTTTAAATTATAACTTATTCTTAACGATTATCTTTAGAATTTATTTGTTTTTTAACACTTTTATTTATTTATTTGAATTTTTTTTCTTGTTTGCTATTCATACACGTTGAAAAAATAGCAAACTATATTATGTTGTATAATATAGCCTATTTGTGTGTACTTTTACATAATATAATATATTGTTATTTTGGGCGTTTTCTTCATAATTATATGTTGTACAATGGTCTAGATTCTATTTACAGTATTGCTTTTTTGTTAGCATCAACGAGTAACCTTGTGGTACAGTACCTTCGACCAAAATTGTAATTTTTACGTCCTTGCAGCCCCAAATTTTCTGCTCCACAAATTAAAAAAAAAAAAAAAACTAACACTTGTTGTGTAGTCTATAAAATTTTGCTGTTAATTTTTTTTTTTTATGAGTTTCAAATTTCGCAAACAAATTTGAAGCTAATAAAAACAATGGAACAACACGCGTTCAGTCCATAATATTCTGTTGGTTTATTTATTTATTTTTTTAAATAAGTGGGGCAGAAAATTTAGGTCTCATTTTTACAATTTAAATTCTACACATATTTTCTCGTAAAAATAGCTGGAAATTGAGCACGATCTACTTATATAATGTAATTTTTTCAAATATTTGTACAGTGTACAAAAAAAATAGAGCCCACGATGTCCATGTTAGAGCATATAATACTATATTTTACTATTCGGTATCTTCTTTCTGCTGGGGTACTGTCATTTCTTGAGTTTTTACACATAATTATAGTTTTATTTTTCAATCATATTTTTCTTCAAATCAATAATTAAATAACAGCTTACATGCATACTTTATCGATTATGACATGATAACGTAAAGTTTTTAAATCTTTGTCACATATGCTATTTATTTTATGTTTTAATAAGTGGTGAAAAATTATAGCAAAATATTAAAGAATTTTTATATACTTATACTTTTTGCAATAAAATATTTGCATGGGCAGAACAAAGGCTATGTATGAAAATTATATGATCAGAGAGAGAGAGAGAGAGAGAGAGAAAGTGTGGGCAACAAAAAAAATTCCATGATTTATATTCTGTTAGTCTATATTATATAAATATATATATAAAAAAAAGGAAAGAAAAGCCCTCCGTGACCATAAAAATTTTTATGTTAGAATTAATGTCAAATAATATTAATAAAAAAAAAAACAAATAAATTTTCTTGTGATATCTTAACCTTTTATTGAATCGATGAACAGAATTATAATGTTGATCACGGTCAAATCGTCGAAAGGTGGTGTCAACTTAACCTAAATTAGTTAATAATAATAACAATAATTAAAAACTTTTTGAAAAATTTGAAGTATACGATTATTGAAGCAAAGAATTATGCTAACCCAGTTTATATAACCAACATTAAATTCCCTATACTACATACTTTATGCTATATTGCATAATAACTATAGTTCAAGTGTTTGTAGTATTATTACATGTATGTATATAGTTCCAATTTATTAATTACATTTATGCTATTAATAAATTAATTTATGATATAAATGCAGCATAAATTATGAATTTCCTGTATAAAGAATGCTGTTATTATTATTTTTTATTTTTATTTTTTGGCAAATTTTATTTCAAAAGTGAACTACTATGAAAAAGTGGCTCAGTGGCTATCACAGTTCAAATTATATTTAATTCTTTAATCCCTGGCCTATCTTCTTAAAAATTGAATAGATTTTTAAAATCTTGCTGTTTAACTTTTGGAAACTTGAAAAAAAAGGATTGAAAAAATAAAATAAAAAAAAGGAGTATAAGAGAACAAAATTTGAATATAAATTCAATTTACCTTATAAAATTTTTAAAAAGCACGCACATTTTATTTAACTTTTTAAGAAAGTGTATAAGAATGTTTTAGTTTGAAATGTTGATATAAAGAATCTTTGTAAATTGATAAAAAAATATTTAAAACTGAATTTCAATTTCATTATATTTTCCTTGAAAATAAAAATGTATAATCTCTTAAACTTACAAAAACTTTAGTACTTTATATGGTTTCTTTAAGGAAAAAAAAGTAATGAAATAACTTAGGTCTCAGCAAAAAAAAAAAAAAAAAAAAAAAAAAAAAAAAAAAAAAAAAAAAAAAAAAAAAAAAAAAAAAAAAGGTACTCTAACTTATAGAGATGGATTCCATTGAACAAGATTAGCATGTAAATGTTTGAATAACACAATTTTAACATCGTGAAACCCATAATTCTCAAGTTTTTTTTCTATGGATATAATTGCCTTTTTTTCACGGACTGCGGTATTATTTATTTTTTCTTATCATAAATTGCTGTCACATTAATCTATCGTTATGTCTAATAAATTTAGTAGCAAAAATTTATAAATTTTTAAATATTTGTCTTAATCTCAACCCGTTAAGTTAATATTACATGCATATTATATTGGACCCCCCCCCCCAAAAAAAAAAAAAAGGATAATAATATTACATTTTAAATTGCAGCTTATATAGCTCTATGTTATAAGGTGTATGCATTCAATTAAAAGTCGACATCATGTTGGATCACTAAATATCATGGACCGGTTTGGGAAAATAACACATTTTGCCAGTTTAAAAATATACACTGCAATATTTTGGAGAGCATTGATGCTGTTAACAGGTTGAATTAGCTTTCCAAGTATGCTAAAAAATAATAATAATTAAATAAAAATTTAACTAATTTTCTTAAGAAAATAGTCAAAATATACGTTTGTCCTATGCCAAGCAATGTTATTCATCGCTCCAGTATATGGCATCGAAGCGCATTCAGTATGACGTCATGCGGATACACTCTATAGACGTTTACAGGCAATGAAATTCACAATAGAGACATTCTGCATATTATTTATTTGCATTCTTAAGTGGAATAAAATTTACACTGAAAGAATACATGAGCTGTTATTGTCGTCGCAAACCATAAATTACTTTATGAATCTTTATAGAGAAGGGTCACTCCACAAAAGTTCAAGTAGCTCGCAATAAAAAATATATTAAAAATTCTTAATTTTAGAAAGAAAAAAAAAAAAAAAAAAAAAAGGAACAAATGCGATTTTTTTTCTCAGTGTAACCTTGTCTAAAATTTATGAATGAAAAGGAAAAAGTCAAGTGCAACATAGACGTGCACCAGATGCAGCCTAATTTGTTGTTATCAGTGTAATTTGCTCCCGTGCTCAACTAATTAAATGATAAGATCACTTTAAATATCAATCTTTGTATCTGTAAACATAGTGCTGCTTCCGTATAAATAAACATTATGACTTTTATACTTAACGTAAAGTAAATAAAAATGTAGACACCATAAGAGGCAAGGTGTTTTTAATATTCCGTTCTATAGTTTTTTTTTTAAGACTATTTATTAGTCTTTCCTTTTATAATTAAGTTTAGAGATATGGAAGAGAGAGAGAGAGAGAGAGAGAGAGAGAGAGAGAGAGAGAGAGAGAGAGAGAGAGAGAGAGAGAGAAACTTGAGATTTTGAGAAACTATATAAGGTTGAACTAAATCCTTTCCATTTTAAGAAAATGTGTGCTGTATTCTCAATGTTTTTCTAAGGAGAGAGTAAGCAGGTAAATAATAATAATAAACATGGACAACACTTAAAGCCGTATAGAACATCTTGAACAAAAAAACGTGTCTATAATATCTTAAGATACCTAAAAATTAACTTTGATTTGGCTGGAGTCATTGATTTCTTATTTATTTTCCATTCACAAAATGGTGCGTGCGGAATATGGCGTCATAGCTCACCTGGTCCACGTAAGCGTAAAATAAGTGAGCTGTGACGTCATTGTCCGCACGCACCATTTTGTGAATGGGAACTAAATTAGAAATCAATGACTCCAGCCAAAACAACGCTGATTTTCAGGTGTGTTAAGACATTAGACAAGTTTTTTTGTTCAAGGTGTTCTACGCCTTCAATAATTAGAGCTGTAGCCCATTTTCAGGAACATTCATTCAGTAAAACATAAAAATCATAATTGATTCTACAATCTGTAATATGTTCCTAAATACGTAACATAGCATAAATATTTAGTTAATACAGCATAATTGTAATGCTGTTCCAATTTACCAACATTTATGCTACATTTATGCTCGTATATAATAACTTAATAATAATTTATATATGTATATTTATACTGTATACGTGCGTAATTTATTCATTTTGTGAATTAATGACTATATGTTCTGTATTTGCTATATAAAGTTTTCCTATTATTTATAATTAATAATTAAAAATTAAAAATTAGAAAAGTAAAGCTAATTTAGGAGAGAGAGAGAGAGAGAGAGAGAGAGAGAGAGAGAGAGAGAGAGAGAGAGAGAGAGAGAGAGAGATTGGAGCCCTATAACATAACAATGAACGTCATATTAATTCATTCACGGAAAGAATAAACAACGTAATTTATGCTGCATTTATGTCATTATAGCATAAATAATGCTAAATTAATAATTATACTGTACAACATAATATTTATACTAAAGAACATAATTATTATGCAATATAACAAAAATTATGCTGTATTGAACAAATTATACTGAAAATGAGCTAGCATAGTTATTACGTATCTATTTTTGCCCGTGTTGTAACTTCTGTAATTATTCAGAAGTTTTCATAGTTTATAGTACTCATATACATAATTGTCTAGAGAAGAATTATATTCTAATATGCAAACATGTCTATACAGTACACCTACAATTTAAAATTGATGCATTTCTATTCACTATGTTACTAATATTATCTGCATTGTTTACTATTTTTTTTGTAAATCTACACTATACCATATATGGCATATTGACATCAAAATATTTTACTTATGACTTTTTCACATGTCAAAATTTTGTGGTCAAAGGTTTTATAAAACAGAGCCTTAATAAAGTTATTAATTATTGTTATTTATTATTTTAGCACTTTGATTTATATGATACAGGTTAGAACTGGTTATGAAATATATAGATGCACATTTTGCAAACTTATGCTTGTGAGCGTAGGAAAAAGTCAATGTCCGTGACGTCATTTTTCGACTTTCAAAAAATTAATTAAAAATACTTAATAAACTCAAAAATTGTAAATTCGCATATACCTTCATATATATCCATTTCTTCTTTTAGAATAATGCAATAAATTAACTTCTAAAAAAGTTTGGTCTTTCTCATTGATCCAAATTTCAGTGTTAATTTTTATCCTTAAAAAATAACGAGAATAATAATAAAAAAAAAAGTCTAATTTTAATATATAAAATTAATGTTTTATGATTTTTGCTATAGGAACTTAGATTTTTAATCAAATTTCACGCGATAATTATTGCTATACGAAACTGTATTCATACTCTACTTTATCCATTATTATATACGTGTTATTGTTATGTCACTAGAACTAACACATTTTTATTATAAGCAATGAACATTACAGTCGGGAAGTGGTAATACTTAGTTATTACTGACCACTCGTAAAAGAGATGCAAATATAAGTAGTTTGCCATCTGGTCAACTTCTTTATAATGTGGGTGCTTCTATATATATATTTAACCATGATAACTTTAATATGTAAGGTAGTACTTTTATAATACACATTTAGATTTAAAGACGTGTGAATGTAATATCTTAAAAATGGTCACTTCTGCAATATTTTCAATGGGAAAGAAATTTAATTACATATCTATTATCTACATATCTATTATCTAATTATCTATCTACATTAGAAGACTTGCAAAAAGACGGTTTAGTGAACAAATTCAGAGGGGTGGAACTGGCTTTGACTCTTATGCAGGGACTTTAAGGGGAAAAAGAGGAGAAGTTCCATAAGCCCAATGTTAATTCAAAATTTTTTTTGCGGGGACAGAGGTTCCCTCAAGTCCCCCCTCACTTCTACCCCTGAAGCCAACAATCCTAACAAAATGCTAGCAGATGACTTTGTGTTTGTATCAATTTAACATGCTTCTTATGAGAGAATAAAGTAAGTATAACTCGAGTTATAAATTTTTTTCCGCGGGATTTTTTACTTTTTCTTACTGAGCATTACACAACCTTTGTTTTCCAGAATTTCAATTGAAATATTAATGAGTAGTTTTGTTATCCAATTGAATTCAAATTCAGGAAAACGATAGCTTTAAAGCTAAATAAGCTACAGTAGAAAATAATTCAATATTAAGAAAAATCTCAATAGGTCATAGCTCTTTCATTCCCCCGTAAGAAAGCATGTTAAATCAAGACAACAGAACATACTTTTAAGTCTTCAGCTAGCATTTTGTTAGTGTTGTTGGTCTCGGAGTTAGTTTATTTTTTCACAGTAAATCCCCTTACTGAATCTAGTTGCCTATCGCCACTACTAACCGCTACCTTTATAACACGCAACATTGCATATTTTTGAAGACAGGATTGAACGCAAGATTGATACATTTAACTAATTTTATACTTTTTGAAGACAAATGTGCAATAATAAGAGTAATTGATAACAAAAATGAAGCTTAAGGATTATAAATTATAACCTTATTCGTGACGGAACTTTTTTTTTTTTTTTTTTGGTCTCGATAGATTTTTTTTTTTTTTTTAATTTCAGCACCTATGGAATTTTGTTCCCATATAACCAATGCACAAATCGATTTGAAATTTGGTACAGATGCTATTGAATACAGTACAAAATTATGGTGAAAATTTAAAAGTTTTTTTTTTTTTTTTTTTTTTTTTTTTTAAGTTAAAAAATAGTTTCACCAAGGCTGGAGGTTAATCGTCAAACGAGTGCACTATCATGGACAAATCAATTTTGATTGAAAATGTCTTATTTTTTCAACATAAAAAAATGTGTGTTTACAAAACTTACCTAACATTGCATTCATAAAACCACATCTTGCTCACCTATATATATATAAAAGCGTAACCGATAAATAATCAAATAAGTTGATCGTCATTTTTTACATCAATAAAAAAGCGTATGTTATAATAAACTGCATTATTTGATACTACCTCCTTTGCATCTACTATACTTTGACAACAAGTTTAAATGTAACTTTCTGAGAAGAAAACGTGTTGCATGTAAAACTGCACCACTGTGTATGTCGATCTGGAATTACATGTAAATAAACTACACTAAAAAAAAAAAAAAAAAAAAAAAAAAAAAAAAAAAAAAAAAAAAAAAAAAAAAAAAAAAAACTTCATTTAAATTGCAAGAAAAACTTCATGCTGACTAAAATACTAGGAATTATTTGATTTTGTTTTTGTTTAATGATGTTCATTGTTCTTAATATAATTTAAAGGTATATATAGAATAAAATTATTTATTATATATTTTATCGGCTATCAAAAACAATGGAAGTAAAATATATACTGTACGTATATAAATAAATAAATTTACGCTTATATACTTTCTAATATAATGTATCGTATTATGATTGTATCAGATTTTTAAGCATATTGTACTGGAACAACGTTAAAGCCATAGGCCACATAAAACAATATGATTAATATGAATAAACACGAAATAGGATCTTCAAAACTAATGACAATTTTTACCAGAATGTTAATGTAGCCCCACGAGAGAGCGTGTAAAGTATGCAATTTGCATGACTGTTCATGCTTCTGACGTCAGAAACATGCAAAATTTAGTAAAATATGTTGTGCGAGTTGCATAAATCAAAATTTTCTGATCACTGCTACGGAGCTACATTTGTGTTTTGAGACAAACTAAAATTATTTATGTAAGGCCCATCAAGTGTTTTGTGATATAAATGCTTATGTTTTCTTCTCGTTTATTCCTTTAAAGTAAACAGAAAAGTTCATGCATTTAAAATAATAAAAATAAGTAGATACAAATTAAAACTGTGTTCAACAAAAATGGTAATCTTTCTATGCTTGTCAATTTCAGCAATTTTTTCTCTCATTATTATATTTAAAGATTTTAAGAGCTCGTAAGAGTTACATTTGTTAAAAACCTCCATCTTATTGTTTTATTAATTTTTGTGGAATAATGGATTTAAAAAAAAAAAAAAAAAAAAAAAAAAAACGCGTGGAATATGAAATTTTTATGTAGGCTTAATTTCTGCTAATCTTTCCTCGAAAAAGCAGCTTACAAAATTATGCCCATAGTTTTTCAAATATTGAACCATTATATTAAAATATTTGCGAGTTCTACAAACATAAACATCAGATTATGAACAATTTTATTAGTTACTAGTTACTACTATACAATAGGAAGAAAAAAAAAAAAAAAAAAAAGCTTCTGTCCCTTGATGTTTATTTTCTTTAAAATTCCAAAATCCACAAAGTTCCTGTTTACTAATAATATTATACGGTACATCATATACTCTAAATTTAAAACATAAAAAAATCACCAAAATTACACACAAAGTTGTAATAGTAATCCCTAGTGGATATTTTGTAGTGTATAAAAAAAAAAAAAAAAAAAAACATGGTCTAAAAAACAAGCTGCAAAAATATATAAAATCTGATGTTTTATATGTTTAGAGCAGGTAAGATACAAATAATCAATAATAGACGGTACATACATAGAAAGAGGTCAGAGTGGAATTAGGAACATTAAATTTGGTTTAACACAAAATTGCCAAATATGTCATAAAAAATATAAGCTGATTTTTTTTTTTATCAGAGTTCTATAAATTTTTAATGCAGTAAAAAAAAAATTGATTTTTTTCCCTCGCTCTCAAAGTAAGTTTTCTAAAATTTATTTATAGACATAAACAACATATTATTTCTTGTGTTTGCTACCTTACGGTTACGAAATTTTTGCATCTTTGTCTTATATTATTATGTTCTGTTTTTATATTTCTTCTAAGTACCACTTAAGAATTTGGATTTAAAAATCATGCTTTCCTTAAAGGTTGCAATAAATTTGAGTTTTTTTTTCATTTTTTTTTTCATATTTACTTTGAAAGTTATATATAAGAAACGTTTGTGTACACCTGATATTAGAAGGACTTTGTAAAAGAACGATGGTCTGTTTAATTGGAGCAATATTTACATCTTGCAATATTTTAATTGAATGGAAATTAACACTTCTCAAAATTTCCACCCTCTTCAGTCCCCGACTTTTTTTACAAATTATTTCAATGTCGTAAAATTTAACCTCGGCTCTCAGAATGACAAAAATATGTCTCTTTTGTCGAAAAGGTTTTCTTAATTTTCTTGACCCCCTACCTACTCTAAAATGCTCAAAATGGCTTTAAAATCGCATAAATGCAGGTCCAATTTTTGCATTTTTTGTCTCAATTTGTTCGATTTTTTTTGTTCTATTTTTTTATTAAATTATCTAATGTGTACTGTATTGTATACTGGAACTGAAGAAGCTGCATATGAAAATAGGACTTGTGAAGATGTGATTTCGATTCTCTATTACATGGAACATTAAAATAAATGTGTTTCAATTTCAGTTTGTTTTTACAATATTATAAGGTGCATTTTATATAAAATACTATAATAATATAAAATGAG